>JAQBSW010005378.1:0-58127 GCA_029291075.1 Eudiplozoon nipponicum | reverse complement strand
CTGGTTGAGTCGTCGCTCCCGTGGTTGAGCTGTAATCGCGTTGTGTATGGTGTCCTGCAGGTCCTGCACTCAATTGGCTCGTCTCTCCGGTATCCCGCATCAAGATGAGTCACGGATGTAGTTAGTTGTTGGTGAAACTATCAAATCACCAGCGTAGGTATTGACAGCCGACAGAGCGCACCCGTATTGACAGCCGACAGAACGCACACGCGTGAAGCAGGTAGAAGGCAAATGCCACCACTGACTTGCATGGTAAATCACCGTGCTTAAATAGCATGCAATATGTGTACTTGCATACTATTGGTTAAGCGTGGTTAAACGTGGTTAAACGGAAATTTGCTTTTTCTCATTGGTGCAACGTAAATAAATTTGAATTTAATTTACGCAATATGTCGGCGATTGATTTGTGTCGTTACAACACTTTCCTCTCTGAAAAAAAAGAAAAAATATATTCCTCTCTGCGAGGCTAGATAAGAAATGCATGACAGAGTTCGAACCAAGTTAAGCAAAAATATGATGAACCATAAGTGCTGGGCTTAAATATGCTTGTTGGTTGCTTCAACAATGATATGATGCCAGGTAACCACTAAGAATTGCTACACAAATTGTTAGCTCTAGTGGACGGTCATAGCACGTGAGGCAAAATAGAGCAGTGTAAGTTTTTGGAGCCGCAGCGTGAAGATTTCGAGGTAAATCGCCTCTGAATTTGCCAGGTTTAAGTTAAAAAACCTAAGCAGGTTGGATCGTTGTCAGTGTTTGTATACGACCAAAGGAGCTAAAGTGCTCGACGTTGTGGTCATGGCATTTGTAGAGTGGTCTTTGTGAAATAGATAAGGTTGAGATATGCATTGAAAGTGGCCTGTACCATGATATGAAGCTGATCACTACTTAGTGTTGCTACACGAAAGCGTTAGCTCAAAGTAGCTGGTCATACCAAAATAGGCAGTGTAATGTCATGTGTGAGAAATACATTATAATGTAAAAATATATACGTTAAAATCAAAGGTAACTGCATAAAAATATGTACACGAACATTGCCTCAGAGATGGCATAATACCAAAGAACTGTTCAAAAATGCTACACAATTGTTAGCTAAGAACAGCTGGTTATGCCGCGTGAGACAAATACGAAAATTAACGTAAGGTTAAAAAAATTTTATAGTTAAATGTTAATGTTTAAAAAAAATTAATTACGCGTTATACAAAGCAGGTTGAGATTGTGGGCAGACGGAGCCTGAGACGTGTGTAGAAGGTTGAACGCTCTCAGGATCAGGTGGTTCGATAAACGGTTTCAACCTGTCTATGCTTACTGATGTCGGTGTAGCGCCTTGCATAATGATGAAGTATTTTGGCTGTTTTAGTAAAATCGGGCAAGGATCGCGATACTTGGGTTGTAGTGGTGCAACAGCATTATTGTTGCGAACGAGTACTCTCTTGCAGCTGTGGAGCTGTGGGTGAACGAAGACTGGACGAGGCGTGTGTCTCGGCTGCTGTTCGGACATGTTACCGAAATGAAGTCGAAGGCGGGTAGCTTCGTTTTGTGGGTCATCTTGTGCCGGTAGTAGACGTGGGAGCTGACTAGGCAGGCGTAGATCCATGCCATACAAGAGTTGTGACGCAGACGTTTTAATGGATTCTCGAGTACGAGAACGCATGGCCAGCAGAACTAAAGGTAGTGCATCGACCCAGTTGCCATTAATGAACGAGGATGCTAAAGCTGCTTTGAGTTCCCTATGCATTCTCTCTACCATGCCATTAGCTTGGGGATGGTAGGCAGTCGTCTGGCGTAAGTTGCATCCCATGTACCGCAAGGTGGTTTTGAAACGATCAGATGAGAAGCAAGTGCCTCTGTCCGTGATGACCTCATTGGGAACACCATAATTGGATACCCATGCAGAGATAAAACCGTTAGTTACTTCGTCTGCAGAAATGGTGCCAAGAGGTAATGCCGCAGGCCACCGTGCAAACCTATCGATCATAGTTAGAAGGTAGCTGAAACCTTGAACCTTTGTCAGATGAACTATGTCGATGTGGACGATGGCTAGGCGAGAAGTAGACCGAAAATGTTGCAACTTAGAACGGGTGTGTCGTGTGATCTTGTTTTTCTGACAAATAGCACACTCTGAGACCCATCGTTTAACATTCTGCCTAAGTCTGTGACCCCAGAAACGATCTGTAAGAAGTCGGACAGTCGCTTGGCTTCCTGGGTGAGAAATTGAGTGAATTGAATCGAAAACATTTCTCTGAAGGCTGGTCGGCAGAACTGGCTTGTTGGGCTGCGTACCCGTGAAGTAAACAATTGGTAAGCCTTCCCACAGACGGCATATGAACTTGGTTGGGTGACGGGCTATTGATCTTTGAATGTGAATGTCACCGCGTTGTTCAGTTCGCAGGAGAGTTGGCGTTAGTGCAGGTTCACTGAGTGCCACGGAGTTGACAGTGAATGGTGACGGCGAAGGTGGTTGTAGAGAGACGTCTGGCCTGGACAGGGCATCTGCAATGAAGTTCTGTTTGCCCTTAACGTGAAAGACGTCAAATTGCCATTCGCTTAGACGAGAAAGCTGTCTTTCCACTCTGGCAGGGTACTTGGCGATAGATGAAGTTGCGTTTCGATGTGCGCTAACTAGTGGTGCATGATCTGTGAAAACAACAAATCTGCTACTGCCAATGATGCTGATAAAATGGCGCACTGCGTCGTGGATGGCGAGAAGTTCTCGGCCGAAAGTGTCGTACCTCGTTTCTACTGGTTGGAGAGTACGCGAGTAGAAACTGATAGGCTTCCGAACTCCGTCGATCTCTTGTTCCAAAGTGGCTCCAATAGCGAATTCAGATGCATCTGTCGTGAGTAGAAATGGCTTTTCAAAATCTGGATGCGTTAGCATTGTGGCATTTGCTAACGAGTTGATGGCAAGTCGAAGTAATTCCTCGTCTTCGGATGACCAAGCAATGATGGAATTCTTGCTAAGTCCTTTTCGGTTCCGCAGGTGCCTGCACAAAGGATAAAGTTGTTTTGAAAGGCCTGGAAGGAACTTGCGATAATAGTTTAGTACTCCCAGGATTTTCTGCAAATCGCTCAAAGTCCTTGGTGACTTGATATTCTTGATTGAATTCGTCTTTGACGGCAACGGTTGAATACCTTGGGCCGTGATACGATGCCCTAAGAAGTCGACGGATGAAGTTGCAATCTGCGTCTTGTCACAGTTGATCTTGAGTCCGTGGTTGGATAAGCGTGAGAGAACATTTCGTAGATGTTCCGCATGAGATTCTAGATCTGGACTGAATACCATAATGTCATCTAGATATGACATACAATAAGCAGAGTCGTCGCGAAGTATGTTGTCTATGAATCTTTGAAATGTCTGAGTAGCACACTTGAGTCCAAAAGGCATGTAAAGATATTCAAAAAGACCAAATAGAGTGATGACTGCAGTTTTCTCGATATCCTCTGGTGCTACTGGTATGTGATGGTACGCTTGTCTGGGATCAATCACTGAGAAGAAATTGCAGCCGTTGAGTTTTTCAAGTAAAGTGTTGATATTTGGAATAGGATATGCATCCGATTTTGTCACTGAATTTAGCTTACGGTAGTCTCCACAGGCTCTGTACGATCCGTTTGATTTTGAGACTAAGTGCAGTGGTGACGCCCATGAACTTTTTGATGGTCTGATGATTCCCTCTTCCAAAAGCCTTGAGAATTCTTCTTGGGCAGCTTTCAGCTTAGCAGGAGCCAGTGGTCGCTTCTTGAGTGCAATAGGTTGTCCTTCTGTGACGATATGATGCATCGTGTTGGAGACTCGTAGATCTGATTTGTTAAGATCGAAAAGCGATTTGTATTTTCGAAGAGCTGCTGATATCTCTGCTGAATGATGCACTGGGGTTGGCTGAATGACCTGTAACTCCAAACGCTCAGAGGCAAGTGTCCAAAAGCTTTGTTCAAGTCCGGTGGAGGGGTCGATGATCTTTTGATTGGCAAGATCAACAATGAGCCGAAATTTTAGATAGGAAATCAAGGCCTATTATATTATGTGAGACCTTGGCAATGATGAAGTTGTGGGAAAATTCACGTCGTAGACATATGTTGAGTGTGCGGCATTGGCAGCCATAAGTTGGTATGGGCTTGCCTGTAGCTGTTGCGAGAAGAACGCCAAGCGACATCTCGGCCATTGAATCACCTTTGAGAACTGAGACTGCCGCACCTGTGTCTACGATGTACTCTTCGCCAGTTTTGAAATCAAGAAGGTGCAGAAGTTCGTTTGGCTGTTTGGCCGGGTCATGCAAACAAGTAGGCTGGTGATTGCGACCGGCATTGTCTGTTTGGTTCTCTATGTGAAAAATTCGGCGTGGACGAAAAGAGTCGACAGGGATGTCGGATTGTAGTTGGCTTCTTCCCTGTAGCGCCGTTGATGCCGTTGATGTGCAGAAAGTACGGTCTTCTACTTCCTGCGCCAGACGTTTCCCGATACTGATGCACCCTTGTGCCTGCGGTCTGTTGTCCTCTCCGTCAGCTGTGGAAATTGACACTCATTCGGAAATTCTTCGGAACGACAAAGACAAACTTGGCAAGCATAAAAAACTTCTGGTGGTTATAACACCAGTTCTTTGGAGCATATTTATTAAATGATTGCGGAGATCTCGATCGCCGCCTACCATTATAATTTGACTTGGAAACGAATTTTGGTCGAGCATTCATTTGATTTATCTCCGATTTGGTAATGGCCAATCCTTCTAGAACTTTGGCCATGTTCGCCACTGTTCTCTCTAAGGAGGAGATTCTATCATCTTGCAGGGGTGAAGAAAAGGATGATGGATTCACTTTGGGTTCCAAAACCCTATATTCTAACTCACATCTCTCAGATAAGTCATCTATAGAGAGAGGTGTTGGGGAGCTGTCTGGCAAAGAGTTTTAATGTTTGGGGAAGATTGTTAATAAAAACAACCTTAGCCTCATGGTCAGAAATGTTGGTTTTATACCAACGTTTCCGTAATTCCCTCAGTATTTCTATGGGGCCAAGATTTGGCATATCTAACTGCGCATATTTGTTTATTATCTGCTCAGTTTCCGTGGGTCCAAGCAAGGATTCTACCTCGTTTTGTAGGCCCAAAATGGGATTAGGTAGTTTCCTAATGGCCTCAAGCTTAGGATAAATCCGTCGCTGCAATTCAGAAGGTAGTTTAGCAAAAACCTTTGACAGTTTTTGATGACTGTCATAATCAGGAAACGGGGAGAAAGCGGAGTCTACGCGCATAACAAATAACTCACTATCTCCATCCCAAACAGGAACATCAATATCTAAAATTGGACCTGACATTTTAACAATCTTACAGGATCTTAAAAGCATAAATTAAAAGCAATATGAAAATATATAAATATACTTTAACGAAACGCTTACCCACAAACAGCTTCCACAGTTGAACAAGAGCAGAACAAAAAAGTCACTGTTTCCAACAATCCGAAGTTGAGTTGTTGAGTACGTACGGTGCCGTTTTGTACGTAGAAATGATGAACAAAGGACCCGTTGGCCTTTGATGCCGATGTGTTATTATTATCCACACAAATCCACGAATATATACCCAACAGATTTCCCAGAAATCCACAATCAGGGTAAAGAAAACACAAATGTCAATCTATTATTATATCCCCCAACACAAACCACGAATATATATATATATATACCCAAAAAAATTCATAGATGGCCACGATCACGGTAGATAAAACGCAAATCTTAATCGATTTTTATCCCAAATAGATGAAAAAGTCAATTTTATTTATACCAAAAAAATCAGAACAATAATCAATATCCTGGCGCGGTCGCCAATTTTCTAAACGCCCCGGCTTCAAGTAAATGCCGTACGATGTTACAAACTCGGTTAAGGTGCGCTGAATAGAGATTAGTTACTGATATGGGGGCCCTTAAGAGGGCCTGGTAATGCGTTCGCTTGAAGTCTTCAGAGTTGAAGATGTCCTAGAGCCTTGGGTGGACTCTGGTTGAGTTGTCGCTTCCGTGGTTGAGCTGTGATCGCGTTGTGGATGGTGTCCTGCAGGTCCTGCACTCAATTGGCTCGTCTCTCGGTATCCCGCAACAAGATGAGTCACGGATGTAGTTAGTTGTTGGTGAAACTATCAAATCACCAGCGTAGGTATTGACAGCCGACAGAGCGCACACGCGTGAAGCAGGTAGAAGGCAAATGCCACAACTGACTTGCATGGTAAATTACCGTGCTTAAATAGCATGCAATATGTGTACTTGCATACTATTGGTTAAGCGTGGTTAAACGTGGTTAAACGGCAATTTGCTTTTCTCATTGGTGCAACGTAAATAAATTTGAATTTAATTTACGCAATATGTCGGCGATTGATTTGTGTCGTTACACTTGTACCTGTAATGTAAAGCACCTATATATTTTAAAAGGATTATTACCAAGACTTTGTGAGCACGTGGCACAGAGAGATTCTGAATGTATTTTGGCTGTCATTAGCGCCGGGCTAAGAACCGTAGTTGTCCCGTATAACGACCAGGTGTATTATGGATATAAAAAGGACAAGTTACGCACCCAGTCTGTATTGTCAGTGAGGAATTTATTAAAGGAATAGATATTAACCGTCTTCTTAAATTCATCGTGTGGTTCTGCTCTTATCTCTGTGGTAAGTGCGTTGGAAATATTTGTGGACTTGGAAAAAAGGCAAACTTTAGTGAATTTATTGAAAATATGGTTGGATTTGATTGATGACCTATAATTACGCGTGACATACGAGTGACGAATGTGAGAGAAAGTCGACAACGGAAGACACGTAGAGTATTTGTCTACAAAGGGGATTACCTTGTGTGGAGACTAAACCATAAGCGTAATAGATTATAAAGTAGGAAACGCTCTCGATAGTACTGGCCAAGAGGAAAAACGCGTTTCAGAAAGCGAGAGGCAATCTGCTCTAGAGCAAAGCGAGATGTCAACGTGAGGATGCAGTAAATCTCACTTGTGTAGAATATGATGCAGGACATAAGATATGAATAGAGTAAGTCATAGTATTGGGTTTTCTGTCTAGAGGCACATTAAGCGAGGCCGTTTAAAGACCTTGGACCTGACTTGGTTGAGGTGCAGTGGGATGTTCAGTGACTTAGAGAATATACCAAAGTATTTGACAGAATCGATGATTTCTATATGTAGGTGGAGGTTGATATACGTCAAATGATTGATAGATTCGGAACCAAGCTTAATTAAGCAAATTTTATCAGGGTTAATTTTGAGATCAATTTTGCGAATATTAGATTGAAGTCAAGATAGCAGCTGAGTGATTGATGTTATGAGAGAGCCGGACTAGCAGGACTGCTAGTCTTCTATAATGTCATCGGCTTATTTTAAAAGTTTAAATTAGTAATCCTAAACCTCAATCTGTGGAAATGATAGATTAAAATTTTGACGGAACGAGTACTGATCCCTATGAAACGCCAGAACGGCCAGAGGCTGAACTCGAGTGACCGTCGCCAATTCGTACATATTTTGATAGGTTTCGAAGGTAATAGCGGAAAAGCATAAATGCACGACCGAATAATCCATTACTTTATAGGACGGATTCAATCGCTGAGAAGGAGAAAGTGTCTAACTTCTATGAAATATTACGATAGAAATCACGGTATTAAAATGTTCACCTTCTCTTTTTACTTGTAATAGTCTTTCAGGTGTTTGTAACCTGGATTTTTGATATACTCAAACTTATTCAGTATAGTATATATATATATATATATATATATATATATATATATAACTCTTCGCAACAAACAATTATTAAACTTTAATTTATTCAGTATAAGTATGCACTGTTATTCAGTATAATTCTTTCTGTTCCAATAAAGCAGATTTTATTTAAATATTTAACTCTTCTACTCATAGAATTGTAGTAACGTGATCTAAACTCCATAAAACAATTAGATATCTTTTGGAGCTCAATCTTCATAACTTTTCATCCATCGTTTCCGGCACAATATCAGCAAACTTGGAGTTACGAAATTGATAGCCTACAAATACAGACAGAAGAGAAAACACATCATTATGTTCCATAATACAAAAATAACTCTATTTAACTTTTCGATCAATATCAACGAATAATTTTCCTAGGGCAATATTCCTTAAAGTAATAAACATCTTTATAATGTAAAAACAAACCGATTATGTCTCTAAGGAAAAATTTATCTAAGCACAGCGAACCTCTAGTTTGCTGTTCTATGACTTTTAATAAATCATGGTTAGAGAAAAATGTGGTAAATTCATAGTTTGTAATTCGTTTATAATCACCTATAACTACGTTCTACGCATCGCGATCTTAGATAAATTATAATGCTTTAGAAAAATGATCATCGTCATGCAAGCACACTTAAGGTGTTGTTAAGATGTGATGGATGTCATGGCTTTCACTATTATATCTCCAGAACTATTTTCGAGCTTCGGAAAATGTAAGGGCTTACACAGTTGTAACATCGGTAAAATGGGTGCATTTTTCGATCTTAGACCTACAGGTATGAGTTTGCTAATTTGGCAGTGATATTTAGAAAATTTCATTAACGTATAACTAACATAACTATAATTTCAGCTATTATCAAGTATGCAAGTATGTATTAGGTTTTGCGAACCTAGTAACAAATTAGTTCAGTTGTGACCAGAAGGATAAACCAAAGGCAGCATGAACGGAAAGTATATTTAACTATAATTATCAAGTATTGTTGTGGCGCGATATCTTAAAACGCTTTTACTTCATTTTATAGTCTATTTGGTTGGATATCATTATAAGGACAGTTGGAACATGCTCCAGTCTTTTGAGTAGCTTAATTCTACGTTGTAATAGTGTATGAGCATATTTAATGATTCAACGCTTAGGTGTCGTCTTTGATTGTTCGTAAGTCTGTTTATTTTTATGGAGAGTGTTGTATTATCATTAGTACTGACCATGAGAATATGAGTTAGAAAAGCTTTATTTGATTATATATAATCTTCCGCCCAAACAGCATTTTACACATAAGTTCACCATTGAGGTATAAGTTGAAAACGTGTTCACATTTAAAACAATCACTTATTGCGCGAGAGTTGAAAAAATACCGGCTCCTACTGATGAGTGGCCAGTAAGCACGAAACGAATTTACATGAGATTATACTTTCCGTTCATGCTGCCTTTGGTTTATCCTTCTGGTCACAACTGATCTAATTTGTTACTAGGTTCGCAACACTTAATACATACATGTATACTGAAATATGTAAGTAATTAATGGGTTAGGTGCTTATATCAAGATCGCAACCTTGATTATAATAATTGTTATCACCACCCGCGCAACCAATGTTCCTTTAATTATATAAATGTTCATTTCAATACCATTTCCCCATGTAATGTGGTGTCTGTCCAGTAATGACAGATTGGGCATGGTTAGTTGGAACTTTGGGTCTAAATGGATGCCATATGAGCTCCACCTAAAGGAAAAATTGACTAACCAAGTTACATTAGTTAGTAAATAACTGAAAATTGTGTGTAGTGTAGTGTGCGGCAGGATAGCTCAGTGGTTAGAACACCAGATTCCGAAGCAGACGTGCCCAGGTTCGTATCCTGTCCGCGGCAAATTCTGGCCAGTACTTGATGAGTTCCCAATAAGGACGAAGCCGGTCTACTGGATGAATTGCCTTTTCTACACTATACAATTCTTAGTTTATACTGACATATGTAAGTAATTAATGGGTCAGGTGCTTATATCAAGATCGCAACCTTGATTATAATATTTTTACCACCGCCCCACGTAAAAAATGGCCTTTTAAAGTTTGATACATGCCTTACTAATGTAAGTAAGATATATCTAATTTTGACTTCCTTAGACATGAATTTCCATTTGATCCTCACTAGGCAGTTTGCCGCGATGCTCCGATAATGATCATGGAAATCAAAAACGCGTCAATGTATTGTTGATGGAGGATAGTATTGGCCAGTTGGTCGACTGGTTAGATACAATTAAAATTGTTTTTATAACAAACAAGTGAACTTGATTTAAAGAAATGTTATCGCATAAGCAACGACTGTTTATTTTTTTAGTTTTATACATATGGCGAAATATGCCTCAATGTTAACTTTCGTGGCTGCGTAAATATCGTGTTATCGTTATTTCCAGACAAGTAAAATGTATGTAAGACTAGTAAAGGTGAGAGCCCCACATCCAACTTTCCTTCCTTGCATATGCATTGCCGTTTTATCATCTCTAGTCAGTTTGCCGCAGTGCTCCGTTAATGGTCATGGAAGTTCTAAATGCTTCACCACGTGTGAGTATTATTTTGGTACGTTGTTCAAATGATTAGATACAATTAGACTGGTGTTAATAACAAACTGACGAGCTGAATTTAAAGAAGTATTACACAAAAAGCGCAAATAATGATTATTTAACTTTTTATCTTATATTTGTGTAGCGAATTCTGCAAACTGTTAATTTATGTGACTGCATAGACATTTTGCAGTCCATACTTCCGGTCATGTGCAATATAATCAAGACAAATAGAGGTGATTACAACATTTGTGAGACTACTAGATGTGTGAACCGCATTCCAACTATGCTTTTCTTATATATGCATTGCTTTCGTATCCATGCGAGTCTGTTTGTTGCAGTGTTCCGATAGTAATCATGAAAGTTCGAAGCGCATCACAACGTGTGAGGGAGGATTGTTTTGGTATGTTATTTAAGTGGCAAGATATAATCAGATTGGTGTTTATAAAATTACTCGCAAACTTGATTTAAAGTAATTTTATTACCACCTAAACAAAAAATGGGTGTAAAACTTTTCAACTTATATACAAGTTAAGAAATCTGTAAAACGTTAATCTTTGTGACTGCATAGATATTTCGCATCCGATGTTTCCAAACTAGTGCAATGTATCAAAAGCTACTAGAGAAGATAGAAACATGTAATTTTGCTTTCCTTTTATATGAAATTCACTTTCTCCTCGCTATCAAAATTTCAGTGCTCTGATGAGGCAGAAACGCGTAACTACGTGTGATTAATGGTAGCTTTGTTATGTTGTACGAATTATTAGATCCAATGGAATTGATGCTTATATCAAGCTGGCAAACTTTATTTTATCATCACCCGCGCAATCAAGGATGTGCATTTCGCGAATTATGAAGGAAGTTATTTTTCGTGACTGCATAAAATTGTGCAGCCGACATTTCCATTCAAGTACAACTAATGTGAGATTTCAAATGTTGAGAACCGCATATCTAACATTGCTTGTGGTTTGATCCTCGATTGCCAGTTTTATCTAGCTCTCTGATGAACATCATCGAGATTAGAAACACTTCACCTCGTGTGACTGACGTTAGCTTTTTGATTTTGTACAACTAGTAAGCTCCAATTGGATTTTTGTTTATTCCAAGCTTGCAAACATGATTTTCAAATTTAACAATAATTGTTTGCGCGGGTGGTGGTAACTTTTTTTAAAATCAAGTTTGCGAGCTTGAAGTAAACACCAATCCCATTGTATTTAACCAGTAGTCGAACAACATAACAAAACTACCGCCAGCCGCAACGCACTGACGCGTTTCGACCTTCCATGATCATCATCAGAGTACGACGGCAAACTGACTATCGAAGATCAAACTGCATTGAATATATATGGAAATCAAATTTAGATATGCGGCTCTCACCTCTAGCAGTCTCGCATACATTGAACTTGACTGCAAATGTCGGCTGCACAATTTCTATGCAGTCACGAACATTAACTGTTTGCAGCTTTCGCCACATATACATATATAGGCAATACAGTTTAACAATAATTGATTGCGCGGGTGGTGGTAACAATTCTTTAAATCAAGTTTGCGAGCTTGAAGTAAACACCAATCCCATTGTATTTAACCAGTCATCGAACAACATAACAAAACCACCGCCAGCTGCAACGCACTGACGCGTTTCGACCTTCCATGATCATCATCAGAGTACGGCGGCAAACTGACTATCGAGGATCAAACCGCATTGAATATATATGGAAATCAAATTTATATATGCGGCTCTCACCTCTAGCAGTCTCGCATACATTGAACTTGACTGGAAATGTCGGCTGCGACGGAGGAGTTTGCTATGCAGTCGACGAACAGGTTAACTGCTTTGCGGCTTGCGCCACGTATACTTCAAGCTAGCAAACTTGATTTAAAGCATTGTTACCACCACCCGCGCAATCAATTATTGTTAAATTGTATTGTCTATATTGGTATATGTGGCGATAGCTGCAAAAAGTTAATGTTCGTGAATGCATAGAAATTGTGCAGCCGACATTTCCAGTCAAGTTCAATGTATGCGAGACTGCTAGAGTTGAGAGCCGCATATCTGAATTTGATTTCCATATATATTCAATGCGGTTTTGATCCTCGATAGTCAGTTTGCCGTCGTACTCTGATGATGATCATGGAAGGTCGAAACGCGTCAGTGCGTTGCGGCTGGCGGTAGTTTTATTATGTTGTTCGACGACTGGTTAAATACAATGGGATTGGTGTTTACTTCAAGCTCGCTAACTTGATTTAAAAAATGATTTTAAAATGTTATCACCACCCAAACAATAAGTTTCCGCTTAATTTTCACAACTTATATATATATATATATATATATATATATATATATTTATTTATTTATTTATATATATATATCACGAAATCTGTAGAAAACTAATTTTCTTAACTCCATATAAATTTTGCAACAGACATTTACAGTTAAATATAAAGTATGTGAAATTGTTAGTGGCGAGAAACGCATATCTAAAATTGCTTTCCTTACACATGCATTGCTGTTTTATCCTCGCTAGTCAGTTTGCCATAGTGCTCCGATAAAGATCATGGATGTTCGTAACGGTCAATACGTTTGACTTATTCTTTATATCAATTTTGCGTGCTTGAATTAAACACCAATCCCATTGTATTCTACCAGTCGTCGAACAACATAACAAAACTACCGTCAGCCGCAACGCACTGACGCGTTTCGACCTTCCATGATCATCATCAGAGTACGACGGCAAACTGACTATCGAGGATCAAACCGCATTGAATATATATGGAAATCAAATTTAGATATGCGGCTCTCACGTCTAGCAGTCTCGCATATATTGAACCTGACTGGTGTTTACTTCAAGCTCGCAAAATTCATTTAAAGAATTGTTAGAACCATCCGCGCAATCAATTATTGTTAAATTGTATTGACTATATATGTGTATGTGGCGAAAGCTGAAAACAGTTAATGTTCGTGACTGCAAAGAAATTGTGCAGCCGACATTTCCAGTCAAGTTCAATGTATGCAAGACTGCTAGAAGTGAGAGCCGCATATCTAACTTTGATTTCCATATATATTCAATGCGGTTTGATCTTCGATAGTCAGTTTGCCGTCATACTCCGATGATGATCACGGAAGGTCGAAACGCGTCAGTGCATTGCGGCTGGTGGTAGTTTTGTTATGCTGTTCGACGACTGGTTAAATACAATGGGATTGGTGATTACTTCAAGCACGCAAACTCGATATAAAGAATTGTTACCACCATCCGCGCAATCAATTATTGTTAAATGTTTGACTTACGTTAGACTAATGATATTGGACGAATTGTTAGATCAAATAGAATTAAAATGAACATCAAACATGCAAGCTTGATTTAAAGAAATTTTGTCACCACCCGCGCAAACAATAACTGTTCATCATTGTAACTTATATACATATGACGAAATCTGCAAAAATTTAAAATTCGTGGTTGCATAGAAATTTTATAACCAACATACCAAGTCAACTGCAACATATACCAGACATATAGAGGTTCATTACGCATATCTAATTTTGTTTTACTTATCTTTGAATTTAACTCTGATGCTTGCTCGTCAGTTCACCGAAATCTGATGATCTTGAAAAGTCGGAACGCGTCTTCCCTTGTGACTGACAGTAGATTTCTAATGCTGTACGACTGGTTAGATCCAATGAGATTGATTTTCAGTTCAAATTCACAAATTTGATTTAAAGTAATGTTATCACCACCGGCTCAATCAATATTTGCTTCATTGTATATTTTATATACATGTGGCGAATTCTGCAGAAAGTCAGTTTTCGTGACTGCATGGAAATTGTTCAATATATGCTAGACAATTAGAGGTAAGGAACGCATATTTATTTTTACTATCCTTGCCTATGAAATTCATTTTGTTCTTCGCTGTTCAGTGTTTCATGTACTAATGATGATCTTCGAAGTTCGAAGCGCGTCACTACATGTGAGTACGGATAGTGTCGGTTTATTCGCAATCCTCAAGAGCCAACATATCCATAAAACCAAAAATCTAACATTAAGATCGCTGGCATGGATTACAGTTACTTTGCATCTGACAATCTGAGCTACCAATCAAATCGCCACTTTACATCCGCTACATGAACAGAGGCGGTCAGCGAGACACCGAGAGCCCGCACTGGTTCCACGTCTGGCCCGTCATGGACTTTCAGGTAATAAAAGGCATTACTCCTAAACATAAGTTTGATCAATATGATATCTCAGTAAGCATGATTAAACTTCGAGATTGTAACCATTTTACTCTGATTGCTGAAGGCGATGACAAATGACTCGCAACAACCTCTTTATCCCTCGATCGAATTAAGTCTACAATTTCTCTATTCCAAGCAGCCAAACTTTGCTGATCTCTTCATTTTAGGATCCCCGCTTCATCTCACTTTTCTTACTACTTCTGTACAATTCTCTTCGTTATCAATATTGATAAAGAATAGCTAGTGACTGTCTCACTCAGCTATACATAATCTTACCATTGATTTGTATCTTGGTCAGTTCAATTGTCGGGCTAGATAGCCTCTGCTGTCAAATACAAGTTTCATATTATATTATGCACAACTATCTGAGCAAATTTACTATTGGCTTTATATATTGGATGAATGAATAAATAATTAAATTATTATTGCATATAATAATCTGATTTATTTATCTCACCTGAATTTTGTAATTTAATTTATTTCTTTGTATTTGATAGATCAAATCCTGTTTTAACAAAATTGTTCAAATTATTTGTTCATGCATATAATTTAAAATAAATCATTAGATTTCACTATTAACAATTATGATTCAAAGAATGGGATTTTAATAGTCGATCTGGTGTAACAATGACGATATTAATTACGTTTCCCTATATAATCCAATTAAAAGCTTCCTGATGTTGGTTTAAAACGTCACTAGGTGATCGGTTGTATGACGTGACGAATTTTGTGAATAGTGGCATATTCTGGAATATGTTGTTATTAAAAAGCCATTCTTTATCTTAAAAAGTCTTCAAAATATTGTAATAGTTGTTGAATTATTTAAATCAAGTTTGCGAGCTTCTGATAAATACCAATCCAATCGCATCCATATTTTCCGGAATAAACTAAATGTTTTATAAGATAGCAAATGCAAATCATTCAGTACGCCGGTTTCGTACTTATTTAGATTACATCAAGTACTGCTCAGAATTCTGCCGCAGATAGAACTCGGATCTTGGCATATTTGCTTCAAAGTCTCTGACTATGCACTGCGCCACATTGGCGCACACTACATAAACTTTTCATTTATATATTAAGTTTTTTCGGTTATGCGTTCTTCTCGATGGAGCTAACGTTGCATCTCTATCGACCTAAAGTTCCAAATAGTCAACACAAACTGTCATTATAGACCAGACAAACTGCCACCTGTGGAAGTAGTATTGTATTGAAGATTTATACATATAAGCAATCACATATCAGAATTAATTAAATAACGATAAGGAGATTGAAAAAAAACTAATCGAATTAAATATATTTGTTAGTATATGCTTAGCAAAGGAAATTCACCCATTAGACTGGTTTGCTTCCAAAATGTGAACTCGTAAACCACTTTCCATAAATTTTAACGTGTGCGTATAGGTGGTCCAGTGAATAGTCTCGGACTCCGAAGCAAATGTGCGATAATTCGAGTCCCGCAGATGGAAAAACTTCATAGTACTTGACGAATTCCCTTTAAGGACAAAACCTGTCTAGTTGGTGAATTTTATATTAAATGTTGCGCACCTAGTAACAAACTAGTTCAAATATGACCCAGGGAAATAAACCAAAGACAACAAGAACGTAAATTCTAATCTCAAGTACATTAATTTCGTGCTTACTGTCGACTGATCAGTAGGAGCCGGTATAACGCCCTTTACCCACTCTATATTTGAGTGAGGTATGTGAGATAATAGGACGGTACAATCTCCTATACGAATGTGTAAACCTGCAGTAGTGCAGCTAATTATTCGATAATTCTAATTCAAAGCCAACTCACTATATATAATATATTTACCAAGTCTGCAAAGGGTACTAATAGTATGGCTATTGTGTCAGTACCCAAAACCAAAATTATGGTACCGAATAGGTACATGCTAACAACATATTGGATTCCAATGTATACTACATTTCACCAAAAAGGAAAATTACAAATATTTCTGAACACCTGTTAATCCAGAAAATCCATACACTCCGGCATTGATCAATATCAGTTATCTTATTTTGCGATAATCATGACATCATTCAATTAAATATATAACAGTCAGATACTGTTTGGGGCGGAGAACTTATATATGCAATTTTGTATTAGGTGGCGTGCTCCTTTTAACAAATTAGTTAAAATGCGACCATAGGATAAAACAGCCAACGTAAACGGAAAATATAATCTCATGTACACATTCGTTTCATGCTTACTGGCGACACATCTGTAGTAGCCGGCATTACGCCCTAAATCCCTTAAATATTTTGGTGATAAATTTGGAACAATTGGATGGTACCGTCCAAATGTCCCACATTCCTTACTGAAATATATATGACATAGGGCGTAATACCGACCCCTACTGATAAGTTGCCAGTAAGCACGAAACGAATGTGCCTATGAGATTATACTTTCAGGCTATGCTCACTTTGATTTACCCTTCTGGACGTATCTGAACTAATTTCATGGTAGGTGCGCAACATGTAATACATAATTTAATACATATTAGTTCTCCGCAACAAACAGTATTTAAAAGCATAAACATATTTTAGACTATTTTAATTATAAACTTGAGTGAAACATGCCCCCGGATAAGATAATATATAACCAAATAAAGCTTTTCTCTTTCTTAATCTTACCAATTCTATAAAATCATATTACTTTTTTTGCTTTAATCTAACTTTTTCATGTGCCTTTTGATTATACCATATTATATTATATTGAACTGTGTTCCATTTTATTATGTTCTATTTTTACTATTTTCGCTTCTCTTCTATTTTGTTCTAGCTTATACTGATTTATTCTGTCATAACCTAACCTACTCAATCCGATTCTATGGTACTACGAATAGACGATCTAATGCTGTTTGACAGTCCACACGTAACTGCGACTCTTTATGGTACTTTGGTGGTAAAGTATCGTTTCTAAATGCCGAATTTTCTGTCAGTCATCAGTTCCAACTATTCTCGTATGCATTGTAGATTTTCCATGTTGTGCGATTGTTTTAATGTCGTCATCGACATCATCATCATCATCATCATCATCATCATCATCATCATCATCATCATCATCATCAGTATCATCATCAGCATCATCAGCATCAAAATCATCATCACCATCATCAGCATCATGGAATTGCTATTTATCTGAAGTTGGCAAATTTTACTTAAATAACCAGCTGAAATATGCTTTATGTTTACGTCGTAACGCTATTTATGATGCTTAAAATATAATAATTGTTAAATATTAGTACTGCACATATTAAATAATAATGTTTTATTTTTCAACAGAGTCTGTCTAGCCCAACAATTGAAAAGACCGATATATAAATCAAAAGTAGGAATATGTACGGGTGTGTGATGATGACTAGCAACTGCACATAATTAAAAATAACAATGAGACATGAGTAAATCAAGTAATAAAATTATTGTCGGAAACGTTATTTAAGTGCTTCGTATAGTTGTAAAAGTTAACTAGCTTAAGTCGCCTAAAATAACATTTCTTTAAGCCTTTCGGGATGTCGATTGATTCAGCATGAATTAAAGACAATAGAGCAAGGAGAAAGGAGGAAAATAGTTTGATGAAACTCTCAACAGAGGTAGGCATGATTGCCTCTCGTTAATTAAAAAGAGAAAATGAAGACGTTCGAGATAGAAAACGACTTAATACTCAACTTTGGATTCATATGAAGGTCCCCAGTCTAAAATAGATTATAAAACAATTAGAATGAGTATAGCTATCGACACGATTATATGTACACAGGCATCGGGAGGACCATTGCTGATGTTCAACATATACTGATTTAGCACATAGGTTGAAATAAAAGCATTTAGAGATTCTATTTCCCGACATTCCAGTTAAATTGCGGGAGCTATCTATAATAGCGTCAAAGAAAACTACTGGTGCCCAGTAAGAAGTCACGCCTTCAGTCATTAATATTTCTTAGGCATATGCTATGAAAGTGAAGATTAACTGCCTTGATAATCTCGGAGCGAAACAGGTGTCTTATCCCAATGAATAGAGCATTAAATATACTCGTTTCCTTGGAAAAAAGGTAGAATTTAGTATCTATATTGAAAGTGTAGTTGGATTGAATAAAGAACATCCAATTGCACGTGATGTAGGAGTAAAGAGTTTGAGAGAAAATCGACAACAAAATGCAAAAGAGGAAGCCAAGTTGATGATACTGCGAAATTCAGTGGCTTAGAGTATGAAGGCCTGGATGTAAACTTTGAAAAAATTAAGCTTCAAGATTAGGTTTCTGTCTTGAAGCAAGGTAAATTGGCTCACTTGAAGAGTTTAGACGTATCTCCGTTAAGATGTAAATAATTCAAGCTACATTTATATCGAAAGAAGGATTTACTGTTGGTGAATGTAGAATGGAACCGTAACAAAGTTTTATTCGTATTGAATTTAAGATCAATCATACAAAGGTGGCCTTGCAGCAAAGGCAGCAGCTGAGCAATCTTAAGCAAATGATCCAGGAGTGGCATGAATACTGAACACTCACCATACCATCGACGTATATAAACAGTTTGAATTGGTTGTACTCAGCCTTAATTTTTGCAAGTGCTAAGTTGAAAAGTGTAGGGCCAAGTACTAAGCCCATTCTAGAACGGATAAGAGCTGATACGGGAAGAACAATGCTGAATCTTAAAGACGTGAATCGGTTTCAGATTTAGAAATCAATAAGCTCAAAGATACTAAAACAGATGCCATTACTTAATATGACAGATTCAATTGCCAAGAAAGAGACCGAATTGAAGACCCTCGAAGAGAGAAACTGTCTCTTTATTTGATGAACGCGTATATTTCGTTGTAGTGAATGGCAGAACAATAGAGGTGGGACGAAGACCCTTAACTGAAAAGACCGGAGAAATGCCGCTTTCTTGGACAGGCGAGATTATCTATTAAAGCAACTCCGGAGGTAGCTGAGACACTTATTAAAGATTCCGGCAAGCAGTGAAATGGTTCCAACCTAGAAGATAAATTATTCCAACAAAGATAACATACTGATCAAATTGATACTTAGACGAAATGTGTTTGACTGCTTGAATGACCATTTGTGGTAAGACGTTAAACAATTTCAGGCACCCAGCCTCGTCGGTGTTGGCCGTTTCAACCGATGTAATGGATCCGACTTGAAAATTCGAACAAAGCTCAGATTGGGCTGTTTAATTCTCCGTAAAGATTATGCGCTCAATTGAAATTCACTTATATTAGATAAATTAAATTTCAACTCGTACGGGTTAAACGATACATTAATACGAAATAAAACGATTCACCAAACGCGAATAACCATCATCAACTTTGTGTTAGTTTGTTCTAGGGAGAAATAGATTTCAATTTACCAGGTAAGAATCGACTTTGTAAGGCTTGTAAAGAATCAGAACATAAAGGACCTGTGCGACCGTCCGATTTCTTCGTCGTAATTTGCGAGACTCTTTAAGGTAGGATTGACTACGATAATCAACTGGATTAAACCTTGTGAAAAGTCAGAATATCAGTGCCGTGTACCGGATTTACTGTCTTCATTTGATCGAAATTAAGACTTTTGGAAGGCGAAGAAGAACCAGCTTTAGATATTGACCGTCAGAGTTTTCATCAGAATTTTCGAGTCATTCTGATAATTATCTGAAATAAAATAAGGAGATTTAGTAGAGCTACTTATGAAAGAGTAATTAATAATTGTAAGCAGTAAACAGAAAGTAAATAGTTAGTATTGAAATACGCATATGTGACTTTGAGTGTCTAAGGCGAGTTGTCTAATTTGTACGCTGAGCAGGAAGAAACCTAAAGCTCCGAAACTTGATAAAAGCCTAGATATAAAGAATCATAAAAGAAGGAGCCAGTTTCGCTTCAAATCAGAATTCTTACATAAGAATTTGTTACAAAATTGTTTGTGAACCGTCTTCTTAAACTCGTGCTGGGGTAGGATTTTAGTTTCCGTAGGTACTGCGTTAAATGCATTTGTAGCTTTGGAAAATAGATAGATTTTTATTAAATATATTGGGAGTAATTCTTTAAATCAATTTTGCAAACTGGAAGTAAACAAAAATCCCACTTGTCGAGCAAAATATCAAAACTACCGCTAGTCGCATGCACCGACGCGTTTCAACTTTCCATGATCATCAGCAAAGTACGACAGGAAACTTACTAGTGATGATCAATCCGCATTGCATATATATGGAAAGCAAAATAAGATATGCGGCTCTCACCTCTAACAGTCTCCGATACACTGTACTTGACTGGAAATGTCGGTTGCACAATTTCTACGCAGTCATGAAAATTAACTGTTTGCAGCTCTCGCCACAAAACAAGCAAATGGAAACTCTCTTTTTAACCAGATCGAATTATAATAATAATATATTTATTTGGCAACAAAGGCCAACAGGCTCAACCAATGAAATAGCAAATCAAAGGTAGGATATGTTGTGATGAATGAAATTGTGACTAGCAAAGTATATAACCACAGGGGAGTGAAGGGTTGAGGAAGAGAAGTGCTTCCATCAACTTCATGATAGTTCAATCTGGTGAAAGAGATTCCATTTGACTAGACAGGATCAACTAGAGTACAATCCATGAAGGGTCCGAGTATCAATGCTGGATAGGCTGGTGTCGGACAGACGAATTTGAGAGTGAGTTCAAAAGTGATAGGGGACCGGTAGCAGAAGTCCACCGACGGAGTTCTTTGTCGGGGATATTTTATTTTTGTAGGGTATTGACTAGGATGAAGTCGACTGGATTGAAGCTTGTGTCTCGAGCAGGGTTCACTGGCTTCCGTTGAGCGAGGTTTTGACTGATGGCAGGCGATGGGGAATTAATGTGCGATGTATACCGTCGGGTGGTCCAGTAGACTTGTCGAGTTTCCGGTCGTTCGCTGATAGAATGAAAAATGAGGATAAAAATGGTATCAGAGAGTCAAGAGTGATAAATTTAAAATCAGAGGGGAAAAGTGGAAATTAGAGGCCAGCCAGAAGGGACAGTTTGGAAGATGTGTGTGTAAGGTGTGGGGAGAAGTCTAGAGATTTTGAAAAATAGATACCGAGGTGCTTGGCCGAATCCATTATTTCAATTTCAAGGGGACAATTTGCATCCGGGAAAGAACAGAATATGTCGGAGGAGATTTTCATCAAACGAGTCTTGGCAAGGTTTAGCTTGAGACCGATATTGCTAAGCTTTGAATGGAGCGAAGATAAAAGCTCCGATATAAGGGGAAAGGAAAAGTTCGATGCTGTGGGGTTACTGAATACTATGACCATGTTATCCTCATGTTTAAACAGCTTGAAAAGGTTGCCCTCCACCTGTACCTGCGCGAGTGTAAGGTTGAAAAGTATAGGACCAAGTACGGAGCCCCGGAGAACTCCAGATCGGATAAGGGCTGACGTCGAATGACTATTTCCAACTTTTATATTTGCGCATCGGTTTCGGAGATAGTAACTGATAAGATTGAGGACGTTGTCGCAGATACCACTGCTCAATAAGGCGGATTCAATTGCTGAAAATGACAAAGAATCAAAAGCCTTGGATATATCTAGGAAGAGGAGAGTGCATTCATGACCTTTGGTGAATGAGGAGTAGCAGTAATTAAGGACACTGACTAAGTTGGTTGAAGAGGAGCGGCCATTCATGAAGCCATGTTGATCGTCGAGGAGAGAGAAGTTTTCCTGAGACTTAATGAAAGGGTAGATTAAGTTGTATAAGATCCTGTGGAAGATTTTTGTGAAAGAAGGGACGATAGTAATAGGTAGGAGATTTTTAAATGAGGAGATCGACGAAGTGCTATTTCTTGGGATAGGAGAAGCCATCGAAATAAGCCATTCCGAGGGAAGATAGGTATTTTCAAGGCATCGGTTGATAACATCGGCAACCAAAAAGAAAAGATTCCAGCCAAGAAGTGCCATCATACTGACCGAGACACCGTATTTATCAAATTGGTGTTTAGATTTGATGTCTTTAATTGCTTATGCGACGGAGGCCGGTGAAATATTGAACCAGCGTAGGTGCTCAGCGTCTACGTTGTCTAACATCTCAGCAGACGGAGTGGGAGTGGAGAAGGAGTCGAGGAGATAATTTAAATAATCGTCGGCAAAGTAGGAGTCGTCCGACCGAGAGAAGTTTATATATGAGGTTTTGGGCTTTTGTAGCAATTGGTGTTTGATGACTGCGAACTTTATCCGGAAGTTAGGAGCCGTACGGATGCGTCTCTAGATATTGAGCGCTTGTTCGTTGATAACCTGTTTAATGTGCTCATCGATAAGTCGCAGTGCGAGAGCGCGAGCAAGTGATGATGTGTGTAGTCTAGAGTTTTGTGCAAGGTTGTCACGTGCCACAAACAAAGTTTTCAACCGGTTCGTCGCGTGTATGTGTTCAGGAGAGATCGCAGAATTAAAGTGGGAGGATAAGATGTTATGGACTTCGGAAAAGCATGAGGAGAGGTTGTCTGGGAGAAAAAGATCCCTTCAGTTAACGACGTCACAGAGTCGGCGAAACTCTTCCCAGTTGATGAATCACCTGAATGATTGAGTGCCCTTTCTAGGAACAAAGGATAAAAGAGGAATCAGGAAGGATACCTGACAGTGAACGAGATTAGGGAAGATCTCCCGAGATTCGACATTGGTCACCTCTTTGTTAGAGAGGACACAGTCAAGTTGGTTGCTCCCTCGGGTAGGACAGTGCACGAATTGATTTAATAGGTTATCCGCGAAGAGTCAAAACAGCAGATGACTTTCACAAGTTAGATTTTTCCAGTTTACCATGGTGAGATTAAGGTCGCCCACAATAACGTAACGATCGGAGTGCTCAGAGAAAAAAGTGAACAAAGGTTGAGCCCCGTAAGTGTCGTCGATGATTGAGAGATTTGGGGGTCTGTAGACAACACAGGTAGGTATACTTTGGTTAAGGATCAGTAGGTGAAACCAGAATAATTCTAATATTAGTGAGTTCGATGTAGACAAACGTTTGGTCATGAGAGAGGATAGGACATAAGCAGCCAGCCCGCCCCCTCGACCGACAGATCTGCCACTACGAAGGAAAGTGTAACCATGGATGAGGAAAAGGACATCGCAGTTTATGGATGGGGACAGCCATGTATCAACAAGAAAGCATATGTCCAACTCACCTGACTCATTAATTACTTACATTTGTCAGTATAAACCAAGAATTGTATAGTGTAGAAAAGGCATTTCATCTAGTAGACCGGTTTCGTCCTTATTGGCAACTCATCATGTACGGGCCAGAATTTGCCGCGCACAGGACACGAATCTGGGCACGTCTGCTTCGGAACCTGGTGCTCTAACCACTGAGCCATCCTGCCGCACACTACACTGCACACAATTTTCAGTTATATACTAACTAATGTAACCTGGTTAGTCTATTTTTCCTTTAGGTGGAGCTCATATGGCATCCATTTAGACCCAAGATTTCAACTAACCATCCACAATCTGTCATTACTGAACAGACAACACACTACATGAGTAAGTGGTATTGAAATGAACATTTATATATTTCAACGTATATTGGTTGCGCGGGAGGTGATAACAATTATTATAATCAAGGTTGCGGTTTTGATATAAACACCTGACCCATTAATTACTTATATTTGTCGGTATAAGCTAAGAAATGTAATGTGTAGAAAAGGCAATTCATCCAGTAGACCGGTTTCGTCCTTATAGGGAACTCATCGTGTATTGGCCAGATTTTGCCGCGGACAGGACTCGAACCTGGGCACGTCTGCTTCGGAACCTGGTGCTCTAACCGCTGAGCCATCCTGCCGCACACTACAAAGCACAATTTTCAGTTATATACTAACTAATGTAATCTGGTTATTCTATTTATCCTTTACGTAGAGCTAATATGGCATCCATTTAGACCCAAAGTTCCAACTAACCATCCAAAATCTGTCATTGATGAACGGACAACACACTACATGGGTATGTGGTATTGAAATGAACATTTATATATTTCAACGTACATTGGTTGCGCGGGTGGTGATAACAATTATTAAAATCAAGTATGCGGTCTTGATATAAACACCTGACCCATTAATTACTTACATTTGTCGGTATAAACTAAGAAATTTAAAGTGTAGAAAAGGCAATTCATCCAGTAGACCGGTTTCATCCTTATAGGGAACTCATCATGTATTGGCCAGATTTTGCCGCGGACAGGACTCGAACCTGGCCACGTCTGCTTCGGAACCTGGTGCTCTAACCACTGAGCCATCCTGCCGCACACTACAAAGCACACAATTTTCAGTTATATACTAACTAATGTAACCTGGTTATTCTATTTTTCCTTTAGGTGGAGCTAATATGGCATCCATTTAGACCCAAAGTTCCAACTAACCATCCAAAATCTGTCATTGATGAACAGACAACACACTACATGGGTATGTGGTATTGAAATGAACATTTATATATTTCAACGTACATTGGTTGCGCGGGTGGTGATAACAATTATTATAATCAAGTATGCGGTCTTGATATAAACATCTGACCCATTAATTACTTACATTTGTCAGTATAAACTAAGAATTGTATAGTTTATACTGACAAATGTAAGTAATTTATGGGTCAGGTGTTTATATCAAGACCGCAACCTTGATTATAATAATTGTTTTTACCACCCGCGCAACCAATATACGTTGAAATATATAAATGTTCATTTCAATACCACTTACCCATGTAGTGTGTTGTCTGTTCCGTAATGACAGATTGTGGATGGTTAGATGGAACTTTGGGTCTAAATGGATGCCATATGAGCGCCACCTAAAGGAAAATTAGACTAACCAGGTTACATTAGTTAGTATATAACTGAAAATTGTGTGCAGTGTAGTGTGCGGCGGGATGGCTCAGTGGTTAGAGCACCAGGTTCCGAAGCAGACGTGCCCCGGTTCGAGTCCTGTCCACGACAAAATATTTTTTTTTTTTTTTTTTTTTTTTTTTTTTTTTTTTTTTTTTTTTTTTTTTTTTTTTTTTTTTTTTTTTTTTTTTTTTTTTTTTTTTTTTTTTTTTTTTTCTGTTCAGTAATGACAGATTGTAGATGGTTAGTTGGAACTTTGGGTCTAAATGGATGCCATATGAGCTCCACCTAAAGGAAAATTAGACTAACCAGGTTACATTAGTTAGTATATAACTGAAAATTGTGTGCAGTGTAGTGTGCGGCAGGATTGTTCAGTGGTTAGAGCACCAGGTTCCGAAGCAGACGTGCCTAGGTTCGGGTCCTGACCGCGGCAAATTCTGGCCAGTACATGATGAGTTCCCAATAAGGACGAAACCGGTCTACTGGATGAATTGCTTTTTCTACACTATACAATTCTTAGTTTATACTGACAAATGTAAGTAATTAATGGGTCAGGTGTTTATATCAAGACCGCAACCTTGATTATAATAATTGTTATCACCACCCGCGCAACCAATGTTCGTTTAATTATATAAATGTTCATTTCAATACCATTTACCCATGTAGTGTGGTGTCTGTTCAGTAATGACAGATTGTGGATGGTTAGTTGGAACTTTGGGTCTAAATGGATGCCATAACCAGGTTACATTAGTTAATATATAACTGAAAATTGTGTGCAGTGTAGTGTGCGGCAGGATGGCTCAGTGGTTAGAGCACCAGGTTCCGAAGCAGACGTGCCCAGGTTCGAGTCCTGTCCGCGGCAAATTCTGGCCAGTACATGATGAGTTCCCAATAAGGACGAAACCGGTCTACTGGATGAATTGCCTTTTCTACACTATACAATTCTTAGTTTATACTGACAAATGTAAGTAATTAATGGGTCAGGTGTTTATATCAAGACCGCAACCTTGATTATAATAATTGTTATCACCACCCGCGCTACCAATGTACGTTGATATATGTCTAGCTCTTTAGAGGATAGAAATGCTCGCAGTTGATTGATTTTTACCGTAAGCGATCTACAGTTGATAATAATTGCTAAGTGATCTGTGGGACAGATGGTTAGATCGGGGAGGAGAAGCGGGTGGCGGCTATCCGCTGGCGGCCGGAACGAGCTCGAGGGCTGATGGGGGTGACTGACTGCTCATTGACGAGAATGGAACGGTCAGCGTTGATCTGGATCTCCTTTTTCCCTCTTTTGTCGGGTGGGTGAGGAAATTGGAGGATTTGAAAGCAGGAAGGAGGCGAGTTTTCTGGGCTCGATGGGACGCTCTGGAGCGGCGTTGATGGGTCGGGAGGGGACAGGATCTGAACAGGGGCTGAGACGCAACTATCCCGGGTGGGGTCGATGTGGCTTTCGAAAGAGGGATTTGAAGTTGATGACGCTGAGTCAATATCCCGCATGGCCTAGGGCGTCTTATGTTTTTTCGGTTTCTGGACCTCCGCACCGGTCGTGAAAGTGATATGACGTGGGAATGTGGGTCTGGCAGAGTAGATAGGGGGAGAGGGTCCGTTATTTGGGGACTTTACGCGGAGTGGTTGGGTATAAATGTCTAAAAGAAACGGAAAAATCCGATGAGCTAAAAGTAGGTCCTTGTGATATGTAGGTAAATTCCAAGAAAATTGTGCAATTAAATTCCAGGTGTATTCCAGAGATGAAATCAGACAAGAAATCGCGAGAATCTAAAAATAAAAACAAAATGAAACCCGATATACTTTTAAAATTTGATAATTATAGGAAACCACAAGCACGCCCACTCCGGTTGTTGCGCTCTGCCAACTATCACGAAGTTGATGAAAGCACTTCTCTTTCTCAACTCCTCCCTCCACTGTGGTTAAATACTTTGCTAGTCACAATTTCATTTATCACCACATATCGTACCTTTGATTTGTTACTTCAATGGTTGGGCTTGTTTGCCTTTCTTGCCAAATAAATTTATTATTACTATAATTAAACAATAATTTATTGCACGGGTGGTGTCAACAATTCTATAAATCAAGTTTGCGAGCTTGAAGTAAATACCAACCCAATTGTATTTAACCAGTCGTCGAACAACATAACAAAACTACCGCCAGGCGCATGCACTGGCGCGTTTCGACCTTCCATGATCATCATCAGTGTACGACGGCAAACAGGTTAGCGAACATCAGACCACATTGAATATATATGGAAAGCAAAATTAGATATGCGGCTCTCACCTCTAGTAGTCTCGCATACATTGTACTTGACTGCAAATGTCAAAAAGTGCTTGCGACTGGCGGTAGTTTTGCTATGTTTTTCGACGACAGGTTAAATACAATGGAATTGGTGTTTACTTCAAGCTAGCAAACTTGATTTAGAGAATTGCTGCCACCACCCGTGCAATAAATTATTGTTTAATTGTATTGCCTATATATTTATTTGTGGCGATAGATGCAATCAGTTAGTGTTCGTGACTGCATAGAAATTGTGCAGCCGACATTTCCGGTCAAGTTCATGTATTCGAGACTGCTAGAGGTGAGAGCGACATATCTGACTTTGCTTTCCATTTATATGCAATGCGGTTTGAACTTCGCGAGTCAATTTTCCATCGTACTCTGATGTTGATCATAGTAGGTCGAAAAGCGTCAGTGCGTGCGACTGGTGGTAGTTCTGCTGTTGTTCGACGATTGGATAAATACAATGGGATTTGTGTTTACTTCAAGCTCGCCAACTTGATTTAGAGAATTGTAATCACCACCCGCGCAATCAAGTATTGTTTAATTGTAATGCCATCATTAGTTTATCACTTTAATAGTCTGTCCGGATAAACTCTTGAGATCAACATTCTACTAACAACGATCTCGATACGGTAAGAGAGCAAAAGTAAATGGTTCCTCGTACAAAATGTGTAAAAGGAACTCCATAGTCAGATTGGAACTTCAAATCAAATAAGATGGATCTAAAATAAGTATAAGCATGGGTTGGGAAAACTAAGTAATTTAAAGAATCAGATACTTAAATGTCTTATTAAATAAATCGTGTTATCAGAGTAAATTAATTTTTGGAAGGCAGCGATGGAATGTCCAGCCATATCATAATGAGCTTATTTTGCCGGAATAATCTTCAAGTTAATGTTAGAAAGGCTCAACTTTAAATAGGAAAGAATGAAAATCAAAGAAGAATAGTTAAAGCCAGACGATGAATCACAAGAAGCACATGTATATACCGGACAATGTACTGATAATAACACATTTGCAAATGAGACAGATTCAAGTTAATTATAATCGGACTCTAGGAACAATTCTGTGAATCATTTACTGGTATTTCTAGAGCCAGATGTTCTATGTTAAGATCTACTATAAATAGTTCTATTCTGCCGAAGTTAAGTTATTAAACGTAAGATACCCTCACACACTTCATTGTCGAAGAGAACTGGCTCAGTGGAACTAAGAGGGATATCCTCAAACTTTAAATTACCCAAAAATATCAATAGAAACCAGAAGCAGTACAAGAGAAACGCTCATTGAGAGCGATTACAAGGTACTGTAGCGGCTACCTGAAATCAAAGTCGCCATAATGGCTGTGAAGAATGAGCGTATGAGCCCATGATTAACATCCAGATTGCACAAGTTGGCTTGTTCCCAGAGAAAGGAGCATTCAATAGTGTAAATTGCTAAAAAGTTTAGTACAAACAGGAAGTATTGAGACGGGTCTTCAATCTTTGAACGAAAAAATACCATAAAGTCAGTTTACACGTATGATAACACATAATAACACATTTGCAAATGAGACAGATTCAAGTTAATTATAATCGGACTCTAGGAACAATTCTGTGAATCATCTACTGGCATTTCTAGAGCCAGATGTTCTATGTTAAGATCTACTATAAATAGTTCTATTCTGCCGAATTTAAGTTATTAAACGTAAGATACCCTCACACACTTCATTGTCGAAGAGAACTGGCTCAGTGGAACTAAGAGGGATATCCACAAACTTTAAATTACCCAAAAATATCAATAGAAACCAGAAGCAGTACAAGAGAAACGCTCATTGAGAGCGATTACAAGGTACTGTAGCGGCTACCTGAAATCAAAGTCGCCATAATGGCTTGAAGAATGAGCGTATGAGCCCATGCTTAACATCCAGATTGCACAAGTTGGCTTGTTCCCAGAGAAAGGAGCATTCAATAGTGTAAATTGCTAAAAAATTTAGTACAAACAGGAAGTATTGAGACGGGTCTTCAATCTTTGAACGAAAAATACCATAAAGTCAGTTTACACGTATGATAACACATAATAACACATTTGCAAATGAGACAGATTCAGGTTAATTATAATCGGACTCTAGGAACAATTCTGTGAATCATTTACTGGTATTTCTAGAGCCAGATGTTCTATGTTAAGATCTACTATAAATAGTTCTATTCTGCCGAAGTTAAGTTATTAAACGTAAGATACCCTCACACACTTCATTGTCGAAGAGAACTGGCTCAGTGGAACTAAGAGGGATATCCTCAAACTTTAAATTACCCAAAAATATCAATAGAAACCAGAAGCAGTACAAGAGAAACGCTCATTGAGAGCGATTACAAGGTACTGTAGCGGCTACCTGAAATCAAAGTCGCCATAATGGCTGTGAAGAATGAGCGTATGAGCCCATGATTAACATCCAGATTGCACAAGTTGGCTTGTTCCCAGAGAAAGGAGCATTCAATAGTGTAAATTGCTAAAAGGTTTAGTACAAACAGGAAGTATTGAGACGGGTCTTCAATCTTTGAACGAAAAAATACCATAAAGTCAGTTTACACGTATGAGAGCTGCTGAAAATAAAAGAAAATCAGGTATGATAGACGGGCTCATTAATAAAATATTATAAATATACGCATGAAGTGAATCCAATTTTACCTAAGCGCGAAACCACGTGGAAAAATCATCATCATCATGTCCAGCCACACAAAAGTCAAGTGACTAATGTTTCACTGCCATATAACCATAAGGAGTGAAAAAACGTATATAAGTGAATTTAGACAAATTATTAGTGAGATTTACGAGAGAGGGGGGTAGAGAGAAGGAATACCTTGCTACTATGAATAAATTTATCAGGATAACTCACAGAAATGAGGCAAACTAAACTTCTCCACAACACCATTATGGCCAAGTTAGCATTCGGGCAAGGCGACATCAGCAACACAGCTTCCTTGCGGATTTCACCGTATCACGTCATAAACAAACCGAACCTCGCAGCTAACTTTGCCCTACTAAGAAAAGAAAGTTACGAAGATGATTCTACTATACATCTGCAACAAGATCGCCACTGAGCTCGATTCGCTGCCATATCGCTAAGGGTTTCTAACCAAGAACTGTGATGTGCACGAGGACCCCATCCCGGCAGACGAGTAGGATCCTATACTACCCAATTTGGATGTAAGTGACTTTAATTGTTTCTGCCATGTCAAAATCTGCCCACCTTGTTTCTTACGCCAATTTGGTGCTGGATGAGAGAACAGAGCTCTATTGGGCAATCGAAATGAGGGCATACGCAAAACGTGACCGAGCCAACGAAGTTGATGGAGCCTTATTTGCTTTTCTAACGACGAGCACTTATTGTCAGATCCAAAAATACGTCTACGGATGTCAACGTTAGTTATTCGTTGTTGGTAACCAACATGTGCTATACTTCTCAAACAACGATGATCGAATGCCTGTAAGCGTCTCAGATCATCAACTCTAAGAGGCCAAGTTTCACTAGCGTATAGTAAGACTGCGCGTACAGATGCATTGTAAACACGACCTTTAAGGCAAAGTGAAATATTCGCGTTTCTCCATAAATGACGAAGGTTCAAGAAAGCTACTCTAGCTTTCGCGATCCGTATTCTCACCTCGTCGGGCATATTGCCTACGTTATTGATAGAGCTCCCAAGATATGTAAACCTGTCGACTATGTCAAAATCTTCATTCTTCAGTCGCAACGTTGGAGTTAGTGGTGGGTGATCCTGTAACAGTATCTTACATTAAGAGGGTGCGAATTTCATACCGAAAGACGGAACGTCTGCTAGTCTATTTAAGGTGGTCTGGACAGCATGCTGATTGTCAAATAATAGTACGATATCGTCCTCATAGTCAAGATCGACTAGTTTATCTCCCGGGAGAACTTCAACTCCAGCATCCTGAATATGTGGGAGAAAGTTTTTCATAATAACATCGATTATAAAATTAAACAAAAATGGGGAAAGTGGACAACCTTGACGAACACCACTGCTGGTTGTAAAGTTATGCGTTAATTCGTTGTAGACCTTAACGTGGAAAAATACAAACTTTTGATTTATGTCTCAGATGGTTCGGCAATGAGCGAAGACGAGAACGGTAAATAATCCATGGTAATTTAATCCTGCACATGAAATGTTTTGGAAACTCAGGGAACGAAATATAAAATTAGGCGAAATACGAGTTGATCATCCAATACAGTTATGTTAATATTCCGAGACTGGTGGACAATCTGACTCTTGATAAGAAAAATTCAAATATAGGATCAATGACTGACAGTAATCTGTTCAGAATAGCTTTGCTTCACTTGTCGATGCGATGAGCTTAGAACAACACGCGTAAACTAGAATGGCGTAGGATTTTACCTCGGGCCTTAACTAATGATTATAATATTATGATGATGTTATTGAGATAAAACTTCAGCAAGAAGGCAAGGACTTAGGCACAATCATTTAGTATACAGTATCTGCTGATTTATTGGCTGCGCTAAGAGAAGGTTGGTGCTGATATGGAGCTATCTATCATCGAATGACAAACAACTAAAAATGTATATTATTTGGATTAGGCTGATCATGGAATACACAGCCGCTACTCAGAAACCAATGAAAAAAAATTTGCCAAACAAGATAGAGTCTGTGCGAAGAAAAGTCGTCAATCAGTCCTATACATGCTAGCAAACTACAGTTTTTATCACTGCAAACCTTATGGTTTAGAAGACTACAACATTATGAGAGTATTCCAATCAGATTTAGTGGAAATGTGTCTATATAATCACAATAAGGCAAACTCATGAGCAAAAACTGGGTCTGGATAATCGGCGATCATTCCTTTGGTAGGAATGTTGGCAGAGAAACTTTCGTTTCAAAAACTCATAATCATTTACCAAACAAACTTTGAAAAAGATTCCGTCTAAAATATTTTTAAATTAGTTTGTACGGGACTTGGAGAATCATGTGATCGTAATGCCCTTTCGAATCTTGATTATGACGATACGTTTCCGTGATTAAACAAATGGGGAGGATAACTGCTTTTACCATATCTTATGGAGAAATCGTTGTATTCTATTGAAAACAATTATGCCTTACGTCAGTAGTTTAACCATCTTTACGAATTACCAATTTCTAGTCACCGTTCTCACTCACAACACGAACTGGAAACGCAAACTGTTCCACCCGTAATACACATGGTCGTTATTCGTTATATTAATGGCTACCAACCCATCGTTAGCGATGGTCGAACATATTTCGAGATCCACTTCGCGCATGCATAACATTTATCTCGATTTGTACCTTGATCTTTCCAATCATTGGATCAGACGGTCCGCGGCGCGTAACAATCACAACTATTAATGAATGTATATATTTCGTTGTGATATATTAAAAGGAATTTGCGTTTGCGTAGGCCTGCCGCTGTTCGAGCCGATACCACTATTAACGATTGTAGGTTAGTTGATAGTATTCATAGGTCGGTAAAATCTTGATTCCTTCGCATTTCCAGGTGCATAGCTTGTTTTTTTAATTGATTGATGGGTTCTCACAGGTCACGTGACTCCGAAGCCGCCCATATACTACTTGTCCTGAAATGTTTTTTTCGGCAAATCTTAATTCAAAACTTTCTGGTCAAGCAGTGTGTGGATGGCTTCAGAGTTACGGTATCAGTGAGAATCCATCAGTCAATGTTTTTGTAGAGGCCCTTTGGTCACTACCAGAAGAGAGCCTCTGAGATGCCAGGCCCGGAAAATCCATATATGCGGTATGATCATCTAATTTGGAACACTTAAGTTCCTCGGGAACCAAATTATCAGTTTCCTCAAAATTTAAGATTAAACTCCATTGTAGAGGATGTTAAATCCTCCGCCTTTTGTAAAATAACATTGACTGATAAATTTAAACCACCATAGCTGATTGTAACGAACTTTATTTAAAAAGAATTTTTTCTTTTTATTTTCCAGAACATTCTTGTTTAAATACTTGATTTTAAAATTGCGTTTTTTTCAGTTTTTGAGTATCTCGCTCCTTATCTGGTATTGTAAATTTTGGTCTGCTGTATTTCCACAATTTCTTGGTTAAGCGATTATTTCATTAACAAATATATTGCTCCATCAATTGCCTTTTTTCTAATATAAAACAGAAAGGAACAGGAATAATTGTTTGTATCTTTGGTTCAAGTATTCCATCTCTCTAGACAAATTACGGTGCGGAACAGCTTCCGACTTTCACTTTCCGATTGCCTAACTGTAAGTATCGAATTAATTGTTATCTCGTATATTCATGGATACCAACAAAATTTGTTGAGGCCCCTAACCTATTCGAGTCTGAAAGCCCCATAGATGCCAGATCGCTGGAAGACCTAAAATTCACAGTAGAGTCTGATAGGCTTATATGGTTATTATCGCTACTTAAGTTCAAGTCCGCTATGTCCTGCACTAACCTACTTTTGTCCTCAAATTTAATATCGGTATCCATGAATATACGAGATAACAATTAAATCGATACTTACAGTTAGGCAATCGGAAGTGAAAGTCAGAGCTGTTTCACACCGTGATTTGCTCTAGAGATGGAATAAGACCAAGGAATGCAAACAATTATACCTATTCCTTTCTATTTTATAATAGAACAAAAACAATTGATGAGCTATATGTTAATAAGCAATGTTTAACAAGTAATAATGCAACAGACCAAAGGCTAATACGAACGAAAGAGATATTCAAACTGAAAAATCACACAATCAAGTATTAAACAAAAATATTCTGGAAAATAAAAAAGAAAAAGAATATACAAGCAAAAATTCGTTACAATAAACTATGATATTATCAGTCAATGTTAACACAAAACCGAATTAACATCCTCTACCTATATATTAATCTGTAAAATAATACACACCAAATATTAGCCTGATCTCGTTGCTTAACACAAATTTGATAAAATCAAAATAGTAATGATAAAACAAGAAAGTTGTTACAAGTTAACAGAGATCATTTTGCGTCCATCACACAGAACAGACAACTAAAATTTCTCTAATAAACAATTCTTACATAAGTAACATCATAATTTTTTTTTACTAAAATAATTAAACATTGTTTATAGAAATGTCATTGCTTAGTACTACGTTTGCATAGTAACACAACGTGTAAACAGTGTCCTGAAAAAAGTAGGACTTTTATGTCAGAGGAAATATCTTCCTCTACATACACCACCTTCTCAAAAAAAGGCGTATAATAGTAGACGTAATCCTTGTTCTTCGTCTGATGGTGAATTACTCCTGAGCGAGTTCCACCGTGTTGTTCTTGTACTTCACTAGGTTTCACTTTCCTATTGCATTGTTCTCTGTCCATGACTTCTTGATTTTGAATATCTAACGTTGCATATACCGCATACCCCATTATATCCCTGAGAAAAGTACTCTCGTTCGGTAGATACGAATCACCTTTAGTTAACTAGCTCAATGGACGATAGTTACCACAAACCCTCCATTGACCTGGTTCAGGTTTGGGAACAGCCACTATTGGAGAAGCAAAGTTGGAATTTGAGCGCCTACAATTTCCTTCTTCCCTCAACCGCTTAAATTCTTCAGTAGCAACCAGCTGCTTATGTTGAGCTAACGGTTGAGCTTTCGGTGAACAGGGTAGCGGTTCCACCAACTCGATTTGGTGTTCTATACCTGTCTTTAAACCCTTGCGCTTAGCATTGAATGGTAGAAACACGGCCAGGTGTTTCTCGATGAAATCCACCAAGTCATCGGCGACGACGGGTTTAGGTATTCTCACTGACGTAACTACTGAGGTCCCAGTCTCAGCATAAGTCACTATCCCAGTGCCTTGTCCAATGGTTCTAGATTTAGGATCTAAAGCGAGATTAAAATGGATAAAAAAGTCCATCCCAATGATGTTATCCTTTTTTATCAGCGAACAGAAAATTCCACGTAAATGGCGATTTCTGCCCCAATGTCACTGACAATTCTTTAGCTCCCTTAACCTCAATTTGACTTCCATTAGCAGCCCATAGTTGACAATCGAATGTGAGCCTATCAATTTCCACCACATCGGATCGAACTATGCTCACCTCTGCACCCTTGTCTATTAAGAAGTTTAACCCAGTAAGTTCATCTGTTATAACGAACTTTTTGTTGCTATAACCAGCTGCCTCTTTGAGATCACCTTCCAGCCGAAATCTAACAGATTTACGGACTGTATTACCACGTGTTTCTTCCATCAAAGCTTCTGAACTTAGCTTCGATGATTTTAGTATGCCACGAATATTCATACCTTGGAGCCTTCCATGCGCGAACCCCCTTACGGCTCCTACTAGTGGGGGTTCCGCTAGTTTTTCGGCGGCTTAGAGCAAGCTACAGGAAGAATACTTCCTTTCCGTCGGGTACCACCAAACTTTGGAAACGTGCATCCTCCTCCTGACACTTTCCAAACTCGGCATATTTACGATGCGAAATGCACCACTCGCGTGGTCCTTGAACATTCTTACGCGATTCGCCTCTCCAGTGCTTGGAAGTTGAACTTTGACTCCGATAATTCACCCTACCTCTGTTGGAACTTCCCTTATTGTTTTTTAGCCAACTGACATCCCTGTGGAGGGTACTTAATTCATTCTCTTCGGTCAGGAGTCTCTCTGAGAGTTGTGTGAGTTGCTGCTCCAGACGTGAGTCTGCTATTACTGCATACACCATCGGTTCCTTCTGACGATACACTGTCGATCCTGATGCGGTCGCCATTTTTTGTAGAGGCCCTTTGGTCACTACCAGAATAGAACTTCTGAGATGCCAGGCCCGGACAATCCATATATGCGGTATGATCATCTAATTTGGAACACTTAAGTTCCTCGGGAACCAAATTATCAGTTGTCCTCAAAATTTAAGATTAACCTCCATGTTAATCACAGCAAATAATACACGCAAATAAATAACCTGATCTCGTTGTAACACAAATTTATTGATAAAATCAAAATAGTAATGATAAGACCAAAAAATGTTAAAAGTTAACAGAGATCATTTTGCGTCCAGCACACAGAACAGACAACTCAAAATTCACTACTAAACAATCCTTACATAGTTAACATCGTTATTTGTTTACTAAAATAATTAAACATTTTTTTATAGAAATGTCATTGCTTAGTACTACGCTTGCATAGTAACACAACGTGTAAACAGTGTCCTGACAAAAGTAAGACTTTTATGTCAGAAGAAATATCTTCCTCTACATATATATTGGTTGATTGACTTAATACTTCACATCATATTATGCATGATTTTCAAAATTTAAATTTACGCTGTACCTAATTATTATAAGAATTTATCATTAAAACATGTTCAATCGTATATATTTTCCGATGTAAAAGTTCTTCATTATGAAGATATTTTCATCTGTACATCTCATCTATTTGATCATGTGGTGTGAATCAAAATAAATAAATCTAATTCTATTCTGCGAGCACTTGTCGTAAAAACTGGACATTTGATGTCTCGTCGAAACTTAGTTGTCCACTACCATACATTACGATGATCTTTTCCTCATCAGAGGATATTCCTTTCTTGAGGCGAGAGATGTTGGCCGAGGGCATTTAGCTGCATACGATCGGTCCTCTCTCATGCCTAAGCATTTAACTACCTCTAACTCATTGGGACAAGATTTCTTTTCTTTTCATCGAGTTATACTAGATCGAAAACTACCTGCCCCGAATCTCTTGATAATTGATTACACTCGTAGGCCAAACTTATGCTCACACTTCTCACTCAAACTTTCGATCAGTACATCGTTGAGGGAGACCTTAACCTTCCTCTTGCTAACTGGCAAAATTTAACGTCAGAAAATCACCCGCTACTTCGGCTCTCCACTGAAAACTCTAAATAAATTTTGACATTTTCCTACCCGAGGAAACAACCAACTCGACGGCATCCTGTCCATCAAGGAAGTGACCGACGTCAAAAGTGGGAAGATTTTCACTAATCTTGACCACTGCTAGGTATTCTTCAATATCCTCCTTTAGCTACCCAAAGAGAAATCATACAAACAACCAGGCGTTCCACTTTGTCGTTCATTTGTCAGAGCAGACATCCTATTTTTTCCAAAAAAATACATTATAACTGGTAGTAGGAGTTGAAAATAAAGGTTCAGTAGCAATGGCGGCAAGAATAGAATGTCCTTATTTTGATTCTAACCACGCACGTTCTATCGAATAGATTGCAATATCAGAAAATGTACAATAAATAAAAAAACAGCACATTAAACAGATATGTACAGTAAAATAAAGTCAGGCTTAATTATCATAATAATAATAATAATAATAATACATTTATTTGGCATCAAAGGCCAACTGGCCCAATCATTGAAATAGCAAATCAAGGGTAGGATATGTGGAGGTGAGTGGAATTGTGACTAGCAAAGTATTTAATAGCAGGGGGAGGGGTTGGGGAGGGGAAAAGTTATCATTAACATCAAGATAGTTCAATCTGGTGAAAAATAAATATAAGCGAAGTTCCATTTGACTAGACAAGATCAATTGGAGATAGTCCGTGAAGTATCAGATCTTCAAGGTGAATGTGAGATCGAAAACAAAGATGAAGATGAAAAGATGGCGGCCCGGAGGTAGACGTCGACCGTTGGAGTCCATTGTCGTGACGAATGAATTGATGGAGTCGGCAGGATTGAGGCGAGCGAGTCTTGCAAGGATCGCAGGCATCTGTAGAACGTGATCGAGATTAAAATAAGACCAGGGAGAGTCGAAGTCCGAAGTGAACCGTTGGTGGATCGGTAGGGCTGTTGGGTTTCCGGTCCTCCGCTGAAACAAGAAAGAAAGAAAAGAGTTGGATGAGCAAAACGTAGTAGAGTATCCACAACGTGGATATAATGGGGTTAGGAATGGGCTGAGAGGTGGTATTAGTGAATCTAGAAGAAAAGAATAAGACAAGAGAGGTAGAGTGGAAGATGGCTGCCTGATGGATTTAACCCTACGAAGTTAGTTAAGAAGATAGCCTGGGGTGAAGTAAATGTTATGGATTGAGAAGGAACCAGTTTCGTTTCCAATCGGTCGTATCACAAAGAAATTTGTTGAAGAAGTACTGATGGGCTGCCTTTTTGAATTCGTGCTGGGGTAGGAGTTTTATGTCTGTGGGGAGAGCGTTGAAGACATTAGTGGCTTTGGAGAAGAGATAGATTTTTTTAAATATGGTGGGGGTATGGTAGGCTTGGATAGAAGAGTTACTAGAACGTGTGGCGTAGTGGTGACTTGGGTGGGCAAAGTTGGAGAGTAGTAAGGAAGTTGAGATCTTATGGATAAAAGAAATGACTCGAAGGTGACGTGTGAACCAAAGCGGAAGAAGGTTAGCTAGAAGTAGGCGTTCCCTGTAGTTTTGGCAGTTCGGGAAGACTCGCTTAAGAAATCTGGAGGATACCTGTTCAATGGTGTACGAGGAGGCGTGGGTGAGAGGACAGTAGAATTCGCTGGCGTAGGAAATGAGGGGCAGAACGTAGACCTTGAATAATGTGAGTTGGAGAGTGGGATTGTTAGTCTTAAAACAGATCAGACGGGCCCATTTGAAGAGTTTGGAAGTAGTGTGTGTAAGGTGTGGGGAGAAGTCTAGGGATTTTGAGAATTGAATGCCGAGATGTTTGGCCGAATCTATTATTTCTATGTCGAGGGGGTAGTTGGCAGCCGGGATAGAGCAGAATGGATCAGACGAGAGTCTCATTAAGCGAGTTTTGGTGGGATTTAGTTTGAGCCCGATTCCGCTGAGCTGCAAGTGGAGCGAGGATAGGAGCTCCGATATAAGGGATGAGGAAGGGTTGGAAGTTGTGGGGTTGCTGAATACGATGACCATATCATCCGCATATTTGAACAGCTTGAAAAGAGTGTCTTCAACCTGTATGTGTGCGAGTGTAAGGTTGAAGAGAATGGGACCAAGTACAGAGCCCTGGGGAACACCGGATCGGACATGGGTTGGCCTCGAGAGACTACTGCCAACTTTTACTCTTGCATATCGATTCCGAAGATAATAGCTGATAAGATTGAGAACATTGCCGCATATACCGCTTCTCATTAAGGCAGATTCAATTGCTGAAAATGACAGCGAGTCAAAAGCCTTGGATATATCTAGAAAGAGGAGAGTGCACTGAAGCCCTTTAGAGAAAGAAGAGTAGCAATGATCGAGAATACTAACTAGGTTGGTTGAAGATGAGCGGCCGTTCAGGAAACCATGTTGATCATCAAGGAGGTAGAAGTTTTCATGGGATTAATCAAAGGGTAGATTAGGTTGTATAGGATCCTGTCAAAGATTTTGGTGAAAGAAGGTACGATAGTAATGGGGCGGAGATCTTTAAATGATGAGGTCGAGGAAGAGCCGTTTTTGGGGATGGGAGAGATCGTCAAGCAAAGCCAGTCTGAGGGAAGATAGATGGTTTCGACACAATGATTAATAACATCTGCAAGTAGAGAGAAAACGTTCCAGCCAAGCAGCACAATCATGCTGACTGAAACACCGTATTGATCAAATTGGTGTTTAGATTTAATGTCTTTAACTGCTTGGGCGGCGGAAGCCGGAGAGACGTATAACCAGCGTAGGTTCTCGGAGTCTCCGTTGTCTACCATCTCAATAGGCAGAGTGGGAGAGGAAAATGAGTCAAGAAGATGAGTCAGATAATCGTTATCGAAGCAAAGGTCGTCTGACTGAGAGAAGTTGATATACGAGGTTTTGGGCTTTTGCAACAATTGGTGTTTGATGATGGCGAACTTTGCCCGGGGGTTAGGAGCTGAGCGGATGCGTTTTTCGACGTGAAGCGCTTGTTTGTTGATAGCCTGTTTAATGAGCCCATCAATGCGTCTCAGAGCGAGGGCGCGAGCAAGTGACGATGTGCGTAGGCGAGAGTTGCGTGCGAGGTTGTCACGTGCCTTAAACAGAGCGTTCAACTTATTCGTCGAGTATACTTGTTGAATGGAGGTGGCGGAGTTATGGTGGGAGGATAGGATGTTATGGACTTCGGAGAAGCACGAAGAGAGGTTGTTTGGTATAAAGAGGTCCCTTTAGTTTAGTGTCACAGAGTCGGCGGAACTCTTCCCAGTTGGTGAATCGTCTGAAAGATTGGGTGTCTTCTCGAGGGGTGAAGGATAAGAGGTAAGAGGAAGGATACCTGACAGTGATCAAGGTTGGGGAAGATTTCCCGAGAGCGAACATCGGTCACCTCGTTATTGGAGAGAACACAATCCAGTTGGTTGTTCCCTCGGGTAGGAAAATGCACGAATTGGTGTAGCAGGTTATCCGCGAAGAGTCGAAGCAGTGGGTGACTTTCGGAAGCTAGATTATGCCAGTTAGTCATGGGGAGGTTGAGATCACCCACAACGACGTACCGATCAGAGTGTAAAGAGAAAAGAGTGGAAAGGAGTTGGGCCCCGCGAGTGTCGTCGATGAGTGAGATATTAGGGGGTCTGTAGACAACGCAGGTAGATATGCTTTGGTTAAGGATTTGTAGCTGAAACGAGAAAAATTCCAAACCTTGAGAGTTCGATGTCGACAAGCGTTTGGGCATAAGAAGGGATCGGACATAGGCAGCTAGTCCGCCTCCACGACCGACAGTTCTGTCGCTACGAAGGAACGTGTATCCATGAATGAGGAAAAGGTCATCACAGTGGATGGAAGGGGACAGCCAAGTCTCAACAAGAACGCATATGTCAATCTCGTTAGAGAACAGAAAGGCTCGTAGTTGATTATTTTTAGGCGTAAGTGACCTGCAGTTGATGAGGATTGCTGAGAGCGCTTTGAGAGAGGGATGGTTAGATCGGAGAGGAGAAGCGTGCAGGGGCTTTCCGCTGGCGGGTTGAGCGAGATCTAGGGCTGATGAGGGTGACAGACCGCTCGTTGACAAGGATAAAGTGGTCAGAGTCGATTTGGATTTCTGTTGTTGTCCCGCGTTTATCAGAAGGGTGAGGCAGTTGTAGGGTTTGAAAGCAAGAGGGGGGCGAGATATCTGGGTTCGAGGGGGCACTCGGAAGGTGCGTTGGGGGGGCGAGCAAGGACGCAGAAAGATCAGGAGCTGGGGCGGAACTGTCCAGGGTGGGGACGATGATGGATTCAGTAGGGGGAGATGAAGTCGATGGGGCTGGGTCGAAGTTTTGCTTGGCCTTAGTAGACTTACGTTTTTCGGTTTCTGATTCATAGCATCTGTCACAAAGGTAACTTGTCGAGGGGATGTGGACCTGGTGGACGGGTTTGGGAGAGAAGATGCGTTATTAGGAGGCTTAGCGCGGCGTGGTCGGCCACGACGACGTGGTAAAGCTTGAGATAGTGTAGGGGGCTGGTTGCGGAGTAAGGGCTAAAGGTGAGAGGAAGGCCTTCAAATCGGGAAGGTGTGAGTGGGGGTGGACTGGAGGAAGGTGCGTCACCAAGGAGTCCGCCGTGAACTGAACGGCTTTTCTTTAGGATTGCTCCAGCCCGGAAAGGCGTGATGAGCTGGAGGAGGGGTGGTGTCCGGTGTGTGAGTTTGTGCTTTCTCTAGAGTCCTCTGTAGCAGAGTGTAGTCTCGTTTGAGTTTGACTTGTCCGGATGTTAAGATGGGCGAATGTAATTTGAGATGACGAACCTCATCGTCAGACCGTCTTTTGTGTGAGGAGAGAATGAAGGCTCGACCCTTTCCCGAGGAGATCTCTTTAAGGTGGCTAAAGTTTTCCCCTATTTGACTGAGGAGATCTGAGGCCAGATCGTCCTTTGAGAGTGGGGAGCGCGGAGACCAAAGAAAGAGGTTTCGCTTGTTGTGGTTTCGCAGGGCAACCTCCCTGGCTACCATAAATAGCGATAATTTTATTATTCACATTATCAACACGATGAACACACTGCATTATCATGACTGTGTGCGCTAAATCAAATCATGATAGTTTTCCCAGTAACGATAAAATGAAGTCTCTAAATATTAAGTGAAACAAACTGTTAACACAAATTATGCTCAACCACAAACAAGAATTGTCGGACTCGGAACTCGACAGAGAATTTCGGATACCTATTTTCTCCCATAACATAGACCAATTTTACAGACCTCTTAGTGCTGGGTATGTCTCAGCTTTGTCGGTAACTGGTTGTAGATTTTACGAATCTTAGAACAATAAAAGTTTGCCACCAATCCTCCCCGCCACTAGAAAGCAGTCTAATTGATGATAAAGTTAAGATTATAGTTTATTTCAAATCAAGACAAGCAATTGGCGTTGAATCAGGAGGTTTGCTAAAAAGTCCAAGTTAGTAAAACGGACAAAGAACAACAACGCAAACTGTTATAGTAAAGCCGGTTGATTATACGAATATTATTTGACTATGGTCCAGAAAAGTAAGCAGACTATGCGAACACATCAACAATAAGACAGCTAGGTATAATATAAATCAGACGACAAACTCCTAGTCTCAAATGAGTTCATTTGTGACCAGAAGGATAAAACAAAGGCAGCATGAACGGAAAGTATAATCTCATGCACATTCGTTTGGTGCTTACTGGCGACTCATCAGTAGGAGCCGGTATTACGCCCTTTAACCACTATATATTTGGTCGAAGAATGTGGGATAATAGGATGGTACAATCTCCTAGACGAATGTGTAAACCTGCAATAGTGAAGCTAACGTCATATAAAGTCTACGACAATACGACTTCAACGCTAACTCACACTATATAATATACATACCGAGTCTGTAAAGGATACTAATACTATAGCTATTGTCTTGGTAACTGATACTTTTTTGGAAATCGATGAGTACCGGATACTAACACTATGGTTTCCGAGTCGGTACATGATACCAACCTGATGGATATAAATTTATGCTAAAGTTCACCCAAATTGAGAATTACAACAATTTTCGAACACCTGTTACTTCAGTTAAACCATACACTCTGGCCTTCATCGATATCAGTTATCACATTTCGCGGTAAGCATGACATCATTCAATCCAATATATTACAGTTAAATACTGTTTGTTGCGAAGAACTAATATATATGCAAGTATGTATTAGGTGTTGCGAACCTAGTAACAAATTAGTTCGGTTGTGACTGGTTGTAGATTTTATGAATCTTAGAACAATAAAAGTTTGCCAGCAATCCTCCCCGCCACTAGAAAGCAGTCTAATTGCTGATAAAGTTAAGATTATAGTTTATTTCAAATCAAGACAAGCAATTGGCGTTGAATCAGGAGGTTTGCTCAAAAGTCCAAGTTGGTAAAACGGACACAGAACAGCAACGCAAGCTGTTATAGCAATGCCGGTTGATTATACGAATACGATTTGACTATGGTCCAGAAAAGTAAGCAGACTATGCGGACACATCAAAAATACGACAGCAATATAATAAAATACCCCGGCGCAATTAGATAACATACATTGATTACGATCAATTACCTACAAATTTAGCTTTTACGTATTAAAAAACTGAGAAATCTAAAACAAATTCTGATGATATGTTAAATCGGTGAGAATTAAAGTCAATTGAACCTCAATCTAAAAAATTGGCATTCACATAAAAAGAACCTGCAGACGTAATTTAATGGAATATATTTTTAAAACGGTGAACAAAACAACAAAAATAAAGCAAAGTTCACGCAGATTTCAGTTATAAATATTTTAAAAAAACTAAAATTTTATTATTATAAATTTATGAGATCTACTATATTATACAAATATTTACTAAAATACTATTTCAATACAATTATTTTTAACATTTCTTTTATATTGTTATAATTGCGATCGACATAGAAATATGTAGAATATATTAAAGAAAATATCAATATTATGCTAATAAAAAATACTTTTCCATTTTATACATTTAAAAATTGTGAAATATTGTTCTTTGTAAACATGTATTATAGCGATGCACACTATATCATGCACAAAATTGATTAACCAATCAGCTTATTGTAAAAGTACCTTGTTTGCAATCGCCATAATGGAAGTTATTTATTGACCCTGAATTATCGACATTTTCTGGATGCTTCCAATAATCAAATATAATCGTTAAAGTGGCATTTATCTTGCGTACTTGTGGATTTTTTATCGATAATTGTATAAATATTATGGACAATTATTAATTCAGTGGAATAAAATTGGAATTTAATTAATAAAAGAAGGAAAATAGCCAAATCTTAAGTTGTTTTCAATGGAGAAATATTCTTAAAAAGTTAAATGAAGCTTGTTACTAAGACAGCATGTCTGATTCCAACCTAAATGTGGGCACATCATTGTTCAACGAGCAGACGGAGTCTCCTAAAGAGAAAACAGGAAATTTTTCATTACTCAATGACGATTCCGTGAACCATTTGTCCTCGCTGCCTATCGGCTCGTTAGGAGGTAAGACAAAGCTAATTGTTTACTTATAGATAATGTAACTCTTTTCAACGCTTTGGACGGTCAACCTTTGGAGCTGCAAGCTTTCCCTGGCGGCACTCAAGCTCTACAAGGCATACAGACTGTTAAGCTGACCCTGATAAACTGTGGTGATCAACAAACAATTTTGTTGACTACTCCTTCCACACAATTTTGTGGTAATGATGGCGAAAGTGTTGCGCTGACGCTTCCCGATAATCTGTTTGGAGGTGAATTAAATCTAACAAGTTTAACCAATACGTTAAACCCCATATCGGTTGTTTCTTCGTCCGAAAATGAAACAGGAAATATATCTTTGCCACCAATCGCTTCCGTGTCGGAACGATTGCAGGCATTCGAGGATCATAATGCTCCAAGTGTTCAGCACCAATTAAATTCGCAAAATACATACGCACTTCAAGATTTAAAGCCTTTAATTCATAGTGATTTGGATAAGGTGAATGGAAACAGTCCAAAGACTGATCCAAGCCGACCTGATTTGTCACAGCAAAATCAGAACTCTGGATTCATGAATGTGCTCCCTGGCTCATTACCAATAAATTCAGAAAGTTTCAGTTCCGGTGCTTATCAAAATGAAGAAGTGAAGTCAGTGAACAACCTTGATTCCTCAAATGTCCCGATGTTTCCAGGGGATCTAGAGCCTCTACCAATCAGTCCACCAGGTAGCTTTACTGACGAAGAACGGTTAGAAGATAGTAGTTCATTATGTGAACTAGAAGAAATTAACACAAAGGTAGCTTATCTTGTTACATTATCTTTTAGGAGCTTGCAGTCAGAATAAGCGGCGAATTAAAGAGGTTCAGCATTCCACAAGCGGTTTTTGCTCAGCGGGTTCTTAGGCGTAGCCAAGGGACTCTTTCTGACCTCCTTAGAAATCCGAAACCATGGAGTAAATTGAAATCTGGGCGTGAGACTTTTCGGAGAATGTGGAAATGGCTGAATGAACCTGAGGCGATGCGAATGTCTTCACTTCGGTTATCTTGTGAATCCGGTAGGATAATTTTTAGCTTTAACCTTAAAAGATTTCGGTTTTTAATTATCTTTATTTTTATCTGGATTTTTAAATGATGTATTTTCGTTCATATCAAATACTATTTTATGAAGTATATGTCACAGGATTCATCATTGTTAGTCGAATGAACGAAACGCGTTGATGGGTATGTAAATGTTGCCTTTATTGATATCTTATCACATTTAACCACTGTGCTTGTATGGTATTTGTTTTACTAATAAGAGAAGCATTTATTTATGCACAGATAAGTTTTCTGGTGTGTTCTAAGATACGAAAGGCATTTTAAAGGTGTTTTACTGCAATGAGTTGAAATGAAATTGTGTGGTTTAGGATAGAGATTTCAATAAATCAATGACCAATACACTGGAGAAGACGTAGGTCTTCCGCGCTGTTAAATCCAGAGAAGTCAATACCAATAGGGCATAATCAACCAGGACTCTCAACTCAACCCTGTTTGCCACTAGAATTTCACAGATTTCCGCCAATTCAATTGTCTCTTGATTAGTGGGAGTATGGTGTGCCATAATCAATCGACCGAAATCGAGAAATATTATATGGCCTTTGTGTTTGTAATCTACTGATTCGTTATATATTATATATAGTAAGTTGGCTTTTGACTCGCATTGTCGAAGACTATGAAATTAACTCCGTTATTGCTCGAGTACACATTCGTGTAGGTGATTCTTACCGTCCATTTGCCCAAAATGTAATGATGAAATATATTGTATGTATAGGACGTAGTACCAGCTCCTACTGGTGAGTTGACAATAATCATAAAAGACGTATACATTAGATTATATATTTCGTTTATCCCGGTCTTATTTTAACTAATTTGCTACTAGGAATGCAAAACCTAATACACAATTATTGTTGTTGATGCGTTTAGTTTCGGACCTTAACGAATATAAATTGGAGTACAATTATTGACTGCCTGAAGCTCGTCGTCCTTTCTCGCCATAAGAACAGCATCGTCAGCGTATTCGAGGTCGCCAACAGTTATTTCTACTCCGGTGCATGTTGCGATCATCTCAAAGAAGACTGCATCGCTTATATATTTTAAGTTTTGTAAAATTGAAACCCTTGTCAAACGTTGCAGACAATCGCAAATGACTCAGGCCCTTACTAGTATGAATTTGTTCAAACGAAGGGCCTTATAAAGTGGAGGATCTTTTTAAGATAAGAATTTTACTTAGATAACACAGAAATAAGCAAAACTAAACCTCTACACAACACCATTATGGCCAAATAAGCTTTACGACATTGGCAGCATTGGCAATATTTTCCTGGCAGTTTTTTATCGTTTCATAGGTTCGATCGAACCTAACAATTAATTCTTTCCAATGAAGAAAAGAATAATAAGACGTTGATTCTACTAGAAATCTACAACAAAATAGTCTAAACTCTGACTCCAACTAGCGCCTGGTTTCCAATAAATATTTATAATGCACACGTGTATCTCTTACTGTCGGACAAGCGGGTCATATAATATAAAATTTTACTATGATTGACTTGAGTTGTTTCTGTCATGTCAGAATCTGCCCACCTTGGTTCTTACACCAATATGGTAGTGGCTAAGAGAATAATGCTCTACTTGGAAATTTAATTGAAGGTGTACGTACAACATAACAGAGCCCCCTTTTTTTGATTAAGCTTTATTTGTTTGTCTAACAAAGAGCACTTGGTAGCCGATCCACAAATACATCTATGCTTGTTAGCTTTGGTTATGCGTTGGTAACCTACGTGTCCTATGCTTCTCAAACAGCGTTGGTCGAATTCCTGTAAGCGTCTAAAACCATCATCTCTAATGGGCCAAGTCTCTCTGGCGTATAATAAAGCTGTGCGTACACACGATCTTTAAGACAGAAGAAGGCATTTGCGTTTCTCTATAACTGGTGTAGTTTGTAGAAAGTCACTCCGGCTTTCGCGATTCTCATGTATACCTCTCCACTCATATTGCCTGATTTATTTATACAGTTACAAATATTTGTAAACGTGAACAACGTCAGGGTCTTCACTACTTTACTTTACTGCGGCTGACTCCTTTTAGAGGATAAGCCGGCTCCATTTCATGGAGTTTCTTGGGAATTTGGTACAAGTGGTGTCCCCTCACCACTAAGTTTATTTGAATGATGGATGATCCTGTAGACATATTTTATATTTTAAGGATGCGAATTTCACACCGAAAATTTGACCAACGACTTCTGATCCATTCAAGGTGGGTTGTGTAAAAATTCGGATGTCGAATTGTATTACAATATCTTCTGCATACTCAAGATCGATTAATTTATCGCCAGGTGAACTTGAACGTTTGGAAGAGTATTGTTAATAATGCTATTATTACCAAGTTAAATGAAAATGAGGAAAGTTGGCATCCTTGACGGACACTACTGCTAATAGTAAAGTTGCTCGATAATTCAGTGTTGATTCTAAAGCGATCAGAAAGTTTTATGTCGAAAGCGCATTATTTACAAAGTTAATAGTCATATCACTTTTAGATAGGGTTTCGAGAATTAAATTACGGTCCATTGAAACAAATGCACAGTTGATATCTAGAAAGATGGCTATTATTTGACGTCGATATATATATATATATATATATATATATATATATATATATATATATATATATATATATATATATATAATTTTTTTACTGCGGCTGACTCCTTTTGGAGGATAAGCCGGCTCCATTGATATTCATGGAGTTTCTTGGGAATTTGGTACAAGTGGTGTCCCTCACCACTCGATATATAAATGGTTATTATTATTATTATTATTGTTGTTGTTGTTCAAATACTTGTAGTAAAGCAAAAGCATCTTATATACAGCCTGATCCTGTCGAAATCCGGCTTGTACTTCTCTAGTATACAATTTACTCCAAGCACTCAGCTAATCGAAGCAAATAACCCGGATAGGACAAAAACCACAGTGTTCCGCCAGAAAAATACACTGGTTCATCAATGCCACAACCATAAAATTTAAAGTTGTGTATGGGCTGTAAATGAACACTGGAGTCACACGAATTGTGATTGTCTTTATTTAGAGATAGGATTTGTGGCTGATTCACTGAAAGCAAACAGCACGGTTTCCTTATTCCATATAGTAAAAGAAAGAGTAGTCAATGTCGTACAATTTGGTGCTACCATCATTAAATAAAGTTGAAGTAAATAATGAGGATCTGCAACTGTGCGAACTTGAAGTGGTATGATTGCATTCACTATTTCTAACTCCGCTGGTTGTTCGAGATTAACATTCTATCTTTGATACTGACATACATTCGAATATAGGAAATTACGCAGGCTGTAATTTACAATGTTTCTTGAACCACCATAAATTTCTCCATCATCCTATAGCCAACTTGTTACAATATAGTTTCTGTACTGCAGGCACATTCCCGTTTAACATAGGTTAACTCAATACTGCTAGAACAGTTGCTACAGTCACAATTTCTAGCTTCACTGCCATGCTTCCATTATCGGCAAAGAACACTAATGCGCCGTAGTGTGCGGCTATGTATAAACCACGATGCACCTCCACTGACTAGCCTTGTTGACCATCATTAAGAAGATCCTCTTTTACCAGAGTATGTAGCACCAATGAAGAATATTCTGCTGGTCTCTTTTCAACAAAGATTCATCATTTCAATTTGTGTCTCATGATTACTAGATTCACCGGCGCGTATACAATGCCAATACCAACCATCAGATTTGTGCTGCTTTTCTTTTCCGTAAAGGGTAATAAAACCAGCGTAAATAAGAACTGTTTAATGGCCTCCAATATAAAAGTCGAATACCATCAACCAGGGTTGTGCTAATTCTCTTCTAATCAAAGTTTAATACAACGTAAAACGACAACACTTGTGCAATATCGAAGCTGCCTTCACGGTATCTCGGCTAAGCTACCATTGAAATGGTCAACGCCTGTTGAATCATCACACATGCTGCCCAAGTAAATTGATCTATGATGTATTCAGACTACGTTTAAGACACCACATTTCATTGGTTATTAGATTCCTATTACAATCATTTGTTATTTCGCTTCTTCCATGTCTTCGGTTTATTTGGTTCAGGAGGTTTCATTATTTACTTTTAGACTACACTTAAGTTGGCGCCTTATAGCTCTACGAGCGTTATTCTAAGCCGAGCTAGCAGCGATTTGAAAGACGTTTGTTCAAGTTTGCTTACATCTATTTGAGTTTTTACTTGTTTAGTTTTCTAAAAAAATTGAGTGCAAGTCTTCAACGGATAATTGCATGATCCTTGTCTACATGTGTTACAAAACGAACAAGTCTTTCATGCAACTAGGCCATCTTTCATTAATTGCTATTTGAGTCCAAGTTTGTCCGGGGGCTGGAAGACGACGTGAGGCGGAAAGCCTTACACTACGTCTTAAGTTTGTACGATTCAGGTATGGTCAATGCAGTGTGCAGCTTTCCAACATTCGTTTATAAATAACGCTGTGCACTGAACTTAGTGTATCTGCCATCAAAATGAAATCTTGCGTCGCTTAGGCGCCCATGACCAATACTATTTCTGAGCTAGCTCTATTTAGTAGAGAACTTTAGTTGGAGGAGAATTAGCCTTATTGTCGTCTGTGCAAACATTGGTAGAACTATATGAAGATACAACGAATAAGCAACATTGATTAAGGATTCTGACATTGATTTTACTAGACTTCTTTAGGCGTGCTGAACAAGGTCAGCTGTTTACATGTGTCCGATTAGTTAAACAAACTTCAGCTCCTGATCTAAGATCAATACCGATCCATCATTGCCCGGCTTCAGCAATTATCAATTTCTACTTCATCAAACGTTTGCACTGGACTTTGTGGACATTAAGCGCGCTAAAGTTAAAACCTAATCTAGGTTTAATGAATGCCAGTTTACTTTGAACTATTTACAATCTTGGACAGTCTGACATTGTGCTAATTCATATAGTCAACATCCACCAATTTCGTAGCTTCTTAACGAGCGTTATTGCTTGGTTAAGAATAGAAAAGAGAAGTAAAGGAGGCAAAGTTGAAAATGAAGGTGTCTGCAGTAGCTTGATTTCGCTTATCCACCCTACACGACTCAGCAGATAAGGCGGCCGCTTTTAGCCTGTGCGATGGACTTTGAAGTATGAATTTTTATAGTTCGTATTGTTCATAATTACACGTGGGCTTTAAAATACTAAATCGCCTGTTTTTGGTGGGGATGGTTTCTATTCAGAGTTTTCTATCTCCAAAGTGGTCTGACAGTCAAAGGTAACGAGCTCTATCTACCCGGGCGCCAATGAATAAAGCTTTCTTCAACAGCATAAACTTCTTCGCGTCTGAAATGCTTCCTCTTATTCCGTTACTACCAATTTAACACTCAAGTGTTACTACATAGCTAAACCGAACTCGAGGCTTCACATGAAACAAGATGATATGCATCACAGTAGACCTGGTGATATTCATGTTATGGTTATCGGAATAACTATTACCCACCGGTCGTCAGGCCGGTTGTTTCTATGCCTACAGGTCAATTGCAGTTTTGTCGACGTTTGATGCCAATTGTAAAAGGTTCAGTGAGGCCTTGACCAATACGAATGTATGTTGATGAGTCATAACGGGCTTCGAGCAATAGGACAATTTTGGCTGGGAAACCATTATTTAGCCTAGCCCGCCATAAGATTACCCGCAGGACAGTATCGAAAGTGGCCTAGTGGTCTAGGAAAAGTAAAAATGGCCGAAAATGTGCGTGGGTTGGCTGAGTTCACTACACTCGCTCTTCGCGAATCCTTTTGGTTATAATAGCCGCGACAGATTTGATACAGCGAAGAGCACTGAATCCATGGTAGTTAGAAGAAGTGTTAGTGTCATGTTATGTTGGATTAGCGCCACCGTTGCACCCATCCACTCTTTTTGAATGGATTCTTTCATTCAGATTGCGATGATTAGCTTACGCAGATGCTTCAGAACATCCATCTTACCAAACTGAGAAATATAGGAGAAAGATTATCGATTCCATCGGATTTTAAATTTTTCAGAAGACCAAAAGTCTTCCATTTCATCACAAGTAAGAGTTTCCTTGTCTATGCCATAACAATATCGAGGGTTCTCATGGTCGCTAGTTGCGCTGTTTGCAATATGTGGTGGATTGAGTTGTTTTTTTGGAGTGGTTGACAAATGACGTCCACACTCCTTTGGTAGAATAAAAACTACCTATATGTTGCATCATGGTATAAAATTTAAATATTTTTTACGTTTCAATGCTGCTTCCAGCTCGGATACCGCACTTTGAAGGGCTTTGATGTTAATGGAGACATCAAACGCGTTCGCCGGCTTTATCATGTCGAGGTTTGCTTAGGCTTTTTCTTAGCACTAGTGGTGACCCAGCAGAAGTATAAGCGCCTGTGGAGGCAACCTGAACAATTGTATCTGTTTTCGATGCACAGAAGTTCGGACGTAATATTGGATGCCGCATAAAGCGGCCAGAAGACTAGTCAGATCGATTAGTTAATCCATTAAACACCCGTAATGCGCTTTCGTTTCGTGGACAGAAAACAGTTAACTTATGCTTATCAGAATGTGGTCGATCTGAATAAGATGACGTAATCCTCCAATCTGCATGGGTCGCATCACTGTACTTTTTAGCAAGATGCCGCTTGTAGGGTTGAAAAAATGCATTCATCACAACTCAGGTTATAGTTAATGACAAGAGTGACAAGTCTGATGTCGCGTTACAACTATTTTTAATCAGAGTACATCTTCCTAAGTGTCTGTTTCCCCCGCCATCTTGACTTAGTTTTACGTCAAAATCACCGTCAATCACGAAAATACCGGAACACCACTCAAGACCTGAGGCCAAATATGGTGAAACAGTATAAGCCAAACGAGAGTATGTATTTATCTGTTGCAGCACTGTTAAACGAAAGATGATACCATCTCTTGTTGGATCACTCTCGCACTGAGATAACATGATTATCGCTTTTCTCGTAAACTAGGCTACAACGAGACATACTGTGGAGTGCTCAAAATAATTCTGGTCTCCTAGGGACAGGCTAGGTGGATATCGTGCCTGTGCATTTAAGCCACCATAAGAAACTGACTAGCTGGTGAAGCATAGACCAGTGGATAAGCTATATTTATGTTTAAGCGCCATGCGTGATCCAGCAAAAGCTGCTGGAAGTTCACCATACGTATTTTGTACCTGTACCGTCCTACAAAAGAGGCATATGAGACACTAACAAATCTCTGGATAGAAGTTCTGAAATATCGCAATCATTATTTTCTCTCCGACGAGTGTGCGACGATATTGGTCCTAAACCAAAAGTTAGGTTCTGTTAAAGTAGGTTATAAAGTTTTGATACGCATTTCAAAGTGTAATAATCGATTATATTTTGTTCCGCACAGATGCTTGTAGATGTATGTTGTCTAGCCGAAGATCGCGAGAAGGTGATGCTGAGTAACTTAATTGGTGATCATGACGGATGATCACTGCACCTGGTCAATATGCTGATGGTTAAGCTATGAAAGTTGTGTCGATTTATAATACTGGTTTGAAGAAAACCCAAATTCACAACTTGCATCAGCAAAAACCGGTTATAGCACTTACAATTTTGATTTATTATATAGCAGTTGACGAGACTTTCCATGTACTTCACTAAGGCACTAAAATTGTTGCATACATTCGAGTTTTACGCTCAGCTGCTCGACAAGTTGTCAGATATCCACTCCAAATTTTATGCTAGAAGGAGATGTAAGACGGATGTTTGGCCATCTTCAAATCAGAATGCGAACGGCATTTTGTTTTGGTTGATAATGAGTTGTATTCCTTATGAAGAAGCCATATGCATGGTGTTGGCATTGCCTTTGTTATGATATTTTGTGTACCTTATTGACTCAATGGGTTTTACTAGTGGCACACAAGCGCTTTTATGGGTTCTTTTACCAAGTAGGCTAACGGAGAGTGATGCTAACACCGTCGAAATCTGCACTTGAAACGGGCGACCTAGTGTTCATATGCCGCCAACATATACAAGGCTTTACTATAATAGAGGATGCGACCTTGATATAAACCCTGACCCATTAATTACATGTATTTGGCAGTATGAACTACTAATTTGATAGTGTACAAAACGCAATTCTACACTATACAATTTTTAGTTTATACTGCCAAATGTATGCACTTGATAAGTCAGGTTTATATCAAGATCGCAACCTTGATTATAGTAATTGTTATCACCGCCCGCGCAACCAATGTTAGTTTAATTATATATCAGGAATCATTGCATTCACTGAAAATAAAATCTGTAGCATCAAAATGCAATATATGAACCATTTAAAAACAATCAATTACCATGAGCACAACTATTCTCAATCAAAAGGAGATAATTAAAAAATTAAATCCATTTATAGTGTTTGTAATTCCATTCGAGGACAGTAATCAAATGTTTGGGGATGAAACCATACAATCAACTAAGGTAAGAAAATAAACATGGAAATGCATGAAAATATAGGCATGCTTATAGGTGAGATATTGCAGTTCATGCAGTGAAGAAAGTAAAAACCAATTAACTGGAATTATGTATTGGGTTTCACGTACCTAGTAACAAATTATTTCAAATAAGACCAGATGGAATCTCCAAGGTCAGTACAAACAAAATGAATTACCTCATGTACACATGAGTTTCGTGCTTACTGGTTACTTATCAGTAGGAACTGACACTAAGCCATACATCAACTATATATTAAAATTATATATAGTGAGTTTGATTTGAAGTCTCACTATAAATGACTGTTTGAAGCTAATGACTGTTACTTCTATACGACCAAGTCTAAGACAATTCACGGTTAAATTTTATACCATTTATATACCAAATACACCGTCAGTTTTATGCTTAGCGCCAACTAAACGATGGTTTGCGAGAAAGCGAGAAACATGCGTAAATGAGATTAAAGCTTTTGTCAATGCTCATTTTGGCTTATCTTCCTGGTTTCAACTTAGATATGATGATAGCTTAATCCCAATAGTATCGGAAAGGTTTATATTGCATTTACGGGTACAATTAGCTACAGCTTGCTGTCTGCTAGATAAAACGCCACTATCGCTTTAACATTGAATGTTCAGGAAAATGGGACTTTCGGTGGCAGACAATTTTAGAGAAAAGACACTGCCTCTAAATCATCCATATCCGTTAGGAATTTGCAACTGGCTGTGTGGTAGTAAAATATCTGACCTTAAATGTCAAAGTATTACTTGGTTGCCAGTCTGTCCTATATTACATAGTTTGTTACTATAGCCACCATGTCTAATACATATATGGTTACCTATAATAGGTACATTTATGTTCTCCACGAAAAAGAATATTTAAGTCTTCTATCTTGTATCTTTGTATATTCATTGATTGTTGAAAGAAGTTGAAGATATTTCGAAGAATGTTATTTTTCTTATCTTATTGTTCAGTGAGCGTGAAATCACCAAATCTAGCCACTCTGAAGGAAGTGATGTTGCGAGGAGGCTAACTTCTAGGGTTTCTCAGTAGCGTGATAATATTGTTCTTTGGATTTTATGTCTTGAACCGGTCAGTTGACTAGTTGTCGAGACGAGGAACCATTTAGTGTTGGTAGAACATATCAACCGCACTCATGAAGGTTGAGTGGTTAGAGGATATTGAAATTGTTCTTGTATACAGAGTTCATCCTTCAAACTCATTACTTTTCGTAGGTAGTTTGAGCCTTGTGAAAGAATTGACCTATGATTTTTCGATATTTGAATTTGGTTCTTATTTATTGTTCGCTATCAAGAAACTCAAAATTAACATAAGTACATCTTGCATTACGCCGACGAACCAGATCTCGGACTTAAGCTGGGAGTCGTAGCTGTAACTTCCAAATCAGTTTACAATAAAAATATATCATGCATTAAAGTTAACAAAAAAAATTGTAGTTTGATGGCGAAGACGGCAGAAGAAAGGCATTCCGAAAGTATTTTGCGCATCTAAGTTGAGCAAGAGTAAAGGGTGTTTGGCATTACAACATCCGCACGACTGATTTCTGCGACGAGCTAATTGCGGACGCACTATTCTATGGAACTTCAGTTTTTGCGAAATTAGTTGGTGGTGTGCGTTTAAGTGGTGTATCGAATAGAAGTTGGCAGCGGTGAAGTTTAAAGTGGTTTTCATACCATTGGGAATTACCAAAGATGAAGAGAATGGTAAAGTATGATGTAATCCGAAGTGGAGTTCCAAAATTGAATTTCAATATTTTCGGTTAACAGTAGGGAACGCGAATCAGAAGTTAAGTATATTGAGTATGCATTATGAAGATTGAAGTTAACCACATAAATTTGGTGACCTGCAAAGGGAGTTAAAATGTATAAGATTTTGGCTTCTGGAAATCATCGAGGAAGGTATGGTTAGGCGGCCAGATAACAGCGAAAACAATCATGTGACGAATCTATGAAAGTTTAAAATTATTAATTCTAGTTCCGCTGTATTTGTTATACTCAACTTCCGAAATATAGTGAAACATCTGGCATACAGCGATTTCTCAATGATGTTGAAAACCCTGTTGCTACACCGAGCGATTCTTTCGGAGTAAAAATTCGCCGCTGTAACAATATAATATAGAAATAGTTGTAAACAGTATTTGAGGATAGAAAAACACAGATCTGATTTATTATGAGCGCAAGTAATTTGGAATTGATAACAGGCACTGAAGTTCTTCGTATTTTTAAAATGCTGTGCCGGCAAAGCGTACCGAGTTCTTTCAAGAATGATCTAATCTGGATCGCGATCTGCAGAGCCTGATCGACTGTCCTTAATAATGAACAATTTTTCGGCATCAATTATAATGACGCAGACCTTTTCTTGCTCGGCGGCTGTAAATATGGGAAACACTCGCAAATTTCGAGCGGATGACAGAATTTCAGATACAGTTTGTGTATCGCTCACTTGTTATAATGGATGGGGTGCTGGATAAAATGTATTGACACAGGCTGAGTTAAGTGCTAGAAATATCGTAAGTTGCAGCGTCTTTTATGGAGTAGAAGACTCGCTACTGGCTTCGGAAAGTGGTAGTGTGACCCAAAAATTAGTTTTGAAAGGTTGATGACAGTCAAAGAAGTAAAGGTCGAGGGGGCTTGCTAATGTATTTTCGGTCTGTTTAGCTGATATGAGTTAGATCCGAGCGAACAGTTTTGAATTTGTTTTTTCTGTGGCCCGCTACTAATCCTCCCGCAAAAGACAAAAGAGATTGTAAAAAAGCACTAGGTCGCCCATTACTAGTGAGGATGGATTTTATTCGGAGTTTTCCTTCTCTTAGTCTGCCAATCAAGGCTGATGAACAGTATCCGCCCTAATGCCAATGACCAAAGTTTCCTTCAGTAGCCTAAACGTACTCTTCGTGTCTGGCACGCTTGCTCTCATTCCGTCAAACACATTTAACAATAAAATTTACTGTACAGTTAGACCAAACTCGAGGTTTCATGCTACCATTCCCGGACTGACCAGCTTCTGCCTGCCGATTGTCAGGCCGGAATTTATATGGATACGGGCACATAGAGTTGACACACATCGAGTGTAGTGATATTTGTTCAAGATATAGTTGCCATTGGTGACATTGGATTGACGACTAAACGGGTTTTTGTAACTAGGCTATTGCGCCTATGACTTACGCGACATCTAGTCGCATAAACGCATGGGGTAGTATTGGTTGTTCCGGAGACACAAATCGCTGAATTTTTTAATATTTGCTAGTGTAAGTGTATCCACAAATGGCCAGTGGTTGTGCACGTTACACGTTTGGATATCTTCTCGCTACTTATCGCTTCAAATGCGAAGGCAGTGTTGGTTACCCTAGAAATTCTCGCGGGTTTCAGTAGGAAAATGACACAGCATGTAAGTGTGTATTTGGTGGTGCGAACCTGGTAACAAATTAGTTCAGTTGTGACCAGAAGGATAAACCAAAGGCAGCATGAACGGAAAGTATAATCTCATGCACATTTGTTTCGTGCTTACTGGCGACTCATCAATAGGAGCCGGTATTACGCCCTTTAACTACTATATATTTCGGTGAAGAATGTGAGATAATAGGACGGTACAATCTCCTAGACGAATGTGTAAACCTGCAATAGTGAAGCTAACGTCATATAGTCTACGA
>JAQBSW010005377.1:0-58136 GCA_029291075.1 Eudiplozoon nipponicum | reverse complement strand
TGAAATTATAATGACTAAACCAGTATATTTTATGAATTGAAAGCTTCTGCTACTTTAAACAGTGCAAAGTTTATACTAAAAAAATATAAAATATATATAACAATATCCTGTATCTTCAATCTAATGTACCATTGCTCCAGTTTGATAAGATGCTTTCTATAAGGACAGACCGAGGGGGTGGGTTATTTGTAACTCTAACGCCGAACGGGCTCCAATCGCAAGAAATGACTCAACCAAATCCTACGAGAGTATAACAGAAAAGTGCCTTCGTAGACAGTGGCGGAAGTTAGGCGCAAATGAATAGTACTAAACTCCGAAGTGTGATGTAAAGCCTCATGGTTCGGAGCTCCATCTATGCCAAATTCTGGACAGGCACTTTGAAGAGTACACATATGAGTACGAAACCGATTTGCCTGGATGTATGTCCTTTCCCACCGTCAGCAATGCTTAGTTCAGTAGTCACGTCGATACGCATTATATATATATATATATATATATAGATGTGTATATATATATATATATATATATATATATATATATATATATATATATATATATATATATATATGGCATGATTTTACTCGTGTGGCGGCAGTTGTTTAGGCTGCTACATTACAACCAGTTAAATATGATTATACTTCGTTTAAGGCCAAAACATGATTACACACGAATCGATCGCAATATCCAAAATCTGACTAATAGTAGCGTTTATGAATAATGAACGATTGCTATTTTGGTAAACAAATCATATTTCAGAATGCAAACTTACCACAGATGTGTCCTGTTTCTCGTTTGCAGCATCTATTTTTGAACTCTTTGTTGTGTTTTGAAGAGCTGCTAGCATGTCTAGAAGGCTTATTCGAATCAGCTGATCAGCAAAGGGCTATCATCCTTTTGCTTTGATGAAGCCGGCGTGATGCATTCAGGATTTGACTCATTTGCCGCAGTCCGAGTATATAGGATTTACATTTAATGGCAGTAAAAAGATCATCTACAAAAGAAGAAGTGTTCTCTTGAAGAAAAACTTCTAACTGATCAGCGCAAATTTCTCTCAGTTGATCTTCAGGCTTCTCTTTTCTGATCAATGCTATAACATATTGAGAGAGCGGAATAGGATCAGCGACGCACCTACAAAAACAGAACAGGATAATTGGAAATATGAATTCATTTTAGGCATGAAAAAATATAACTAAATACTTTAATTTGTCTTTCAGACGATATATCTTCCCTAGGTGGAAATAACTGGTTTATAATAGAAGGTAAGTAACTATCAAATTCAAAATCGAGACAGACTAGAATCTACTTGAAGATAAAACAGGCCATAAAACATGCACTGGTATATAAACCAAAATTGCTTATAATACGAAAATTCCGTAGAATACTAGATAATTTTTTCCGTGGCAAATCTGGAAAGTGTTTGATGTCATCATCTCAATCACAGACATAAATAGAAGCAAATGTTAATAATTGATTCTCTATTTCCAAAAAGCAGTGACAATAAAGTAATAAAAATATTTATAGGAATAGTAACAAAAATGGTGTGATGTATGAAGGATAATAACCTACGTAACACAGAAATGAAACAACTTAGACCTTACACAAAAGCCTTCCGACAGGACATGTTTAAGGAGGCCACATCAGAAATACAGCTACCTTGCGGTTTATGGTGCATCATTTCATAAACAAAACAAAACTTCGCAGTTAGTTTTGTTCAACTAAGGTAAGAAAGAAGATTATTCAACTGGAAATGTACAACAAGATCACTACTGAGTTCAATTCGATGCTATATCTCGCAGGTTTTCCAACCAAAAAAATAATGCACACAAGGACCGCATTATCGTAGACGAACGGGTCCATTATTAACCCTGTTTAATGGTAGTTGACGTAAGCTGTTTCTATCCAACTACAATCTGCCCATATTTTCCTTACGTAAATCTAGCACTGGCTGAAAAAATAATTTCTTGCTGGGCAACCGAATTGAAGGCCTACATAAAAAGTAACCATGTAAGTGCATTGTATGCAGCCTTATTTGCTTGTCTGATGATCAGCACTTGTTGGCCTGCCGAAAAATACTTCTACGAACGTCAGCATTGTTTTTTATGCTAATAATCCATACTGTTATGCTTATCAAACGTCGGTGGTCGAATTTATGTAAGCGTCTAAGATCATTGATTATAAAGGACCGAGTTTCACTATCGTATCACAAAGCTGCACGGTACACACACATACACACATGTGAAGGCTAATATTTGAGAAAACTTCTCTTGCGTTTACAATTCTTATATTTGCTTATGTTATTGAAAAAACTAACAAGATATATAAATCTGTGAACTATGACATTGAAACCGGAGATTGAAGAAAATGATCGGTGCTCATGTAGATGTTTATATTTATATGGTCCATATAGAATGACGAAACGACAACTGCAAATCTATTTAAAGTAGCTTTGGCGGAAACTTGATTGTCGAATAATAATAATAAGTGTCTGCATTATCTATATTGATTAATCTACAACAAGAACTTCGACTTCTACCCCTAGAACGTATGGAAAAATATGGATCATAACAGCATGTAGTACAAAATAAGACAAAAATGAGGAAAGCAAGCACCTTCATGAGCATAACTGTTAGCAATAAAATTGTGCGGTAATCCATTGTAGGCCCTAACAAGATCATAATTTATACAATGCTTAGATCCTACTGACATATTTATGTATAAAATGGGAGTGGCTTTTATATCAAGATTGCAATTTCTATATAAATAATTATCACCACTCGCCCAGCCAATGTTAGTTAAAGATCAAAAGTGGTTGTGTAAAGAACATATATAACACCCATAAATTAATTTAGCAACACTTTTCGACAGAACATAGAACAGGACTTTGCGACCCACTGAGACCAACTCACTAATGAAGTTAAGAAAAACGGCTGTTGTGGAACGAAAACATACATGTTTCCGTTCAAATAATCGCCTTAAATTAAAAATAATACCTATACATCCTCGTCCTGACGGTCATCATCATCATACACAGCCATACAAAAGCCAAAAGTAAATAATGTTTTACGGCCATATAATCACAAGAACCGAACATTGTAATTAAAATTGTTCATTTTTAAATGTGGACTGTACTTTACTTTACTTTACTGCGGCTGACTCCTTTTGGAGTATAAGCCGACTCCAATGACATTTCATGGACTGTAGAAGAACACTAGAGGTCGCCCATTCCTAGTGAGAATGGTTCGTGCTCGGAGATTATCTTCTTCTATATAGTATGCCATCCAAGACAGATGAGCACTATCAGTCCAAATGCCAGTGGCAAGTTTCCTTCAGCAGCCGAAATTTGCCTTTCGCATCTGGCACGCTTGTTCGCATTCCGTCAAACACAGTTAATAATAAAGTTACTGCGCAATTAGACTAAATTCGAGGCTTCACATGAAACGGGATGATGGATTCCCTTTAGACTCGACAAAGTCCACACAGGATTTCTCAGCCAAAATAAGATAATTGAAGCAAATAACCTAGAATCAGGCAATTACCACGATCGTTATAACATGAAATACGCGTTTCTGAAGGTAGAAATGATGGTCGACTCATTTCAAGCAACCTGCAGTCTCACAACAAATTATCGCTACCATCTGACACAGATCATCTGAGCCTACATTCTTGCGACGTTTAGGCAACAAAATTGAATAGCGGATTTATAATTCAGATGGCCATTCTCAATCAGTATTCCACGTTAATTCAGGTTTATTTTCAGGGATCAAGAGCGATAGTGCCCACGACAATTTTCTATTGACGTGTTCAACCCACCTATGAAGAGGAAATATTTTATGAGTTACCAAATTATTGTTGCAACCATTTATTGATTCGTTAAATTTGTAAACTTCTCCGTGCAAGTAAGCTGAATTGAATATCGGCTTCTACCTGAGGCGAACGTTTCTTCTTCCTCTAGCTCTTCTGTTACAAAAGGAATCAGGATCGACGTTCAAATTGTGACAATGTTTACGTATAATAACGATAACGACATTTCTGTAATTCGAACTGGATGACATTCGCCGCCTAGCTTCGAGAATCTCCACAGGCATTTTAGAGACAATGTCTAATTCTACGGTAACCTACATAAAGTAGTACCAACATTGTGTACAGTTAATCTTACCTTAACCACAGTACATTCCAATTTTCGTCGTCAAAACAGTAAACAACGATTTGGTTAAATCTTCAAATTATTGTGTGTAAACGTTTGTTTACCGAAGTTGTGAGGGTGAATCTTTAACCAAAAAGGCATAGCCCGAGACGATACACGTGCTTTAAAACGAACGACAGTCCTGGACGCAACCACCCAATTTATAACTAATTAATAAATAATCTCTTTGAGCCTACAATTGTCCGCTGTTTGGATGACGCCATGCGACGCAATGCCTTACAATTACATCTGAAACTTAAGCTACAAAATTAAAATCTATGCTCCGCGCAGCTGCCTAACGGTCATTCAACGGTATCCTTGCACCCTGAGCTTAAAGTGTGTTTACCATCTAGATGAATGTTTGCATCTTACACTACAGTCGATGCAGGACAGATTAATTGATCGTGTTATCAATAGTTATATGTGGGCTAGGTCACCCACTTCTAGCGTGAATGTTTCCCCAGTTCTTCTTTAGATACCATGCGAACCAAGACCGACGATCAGCAACTTCCAAAGAATTAGTGCCCATATTTAACTTCAACAACCAAAACTCGCCCTTGGCACACATGCACGTATTCGGTCACTTCCCATTTAAAACTAAATGACATTTTGTAATCAAACCCAACGCGAGATTTCACGCGAAGTGGAACACTGGCCGTAGCCCATTAGGCCAGGTAAAATACATGCTATCATTAACAAGTTGTTAAGCAAAATCAATACTTTAGCACCTGTGGATTAGATTAAACCGTCTGAGCCGGTCACAGATACTTGCGATGTAGCCATAAGGGCAGTGTTACATCAGAGGAAGAGAGGTATAGTCAAGCCGATAGGACTCTATAGTCGGAAACTCCAAGATCGTGAGAAGAGATATGACAAGCTTGGGAAGGAGTTACTAGCAGTTTATCCTGCAGTGCTGCATTTTTTGCATTACATAGATGGACATCAGTTTACGATAGTAACTGATCATAAGCCGTTGAATAGTATCCTAGAAAAGACGAATAGGCTTAATTATTCTCGGCGGATGAATTCACAAATAACCCGATTCGCAGAATTTGATTTTACCATTATTCGTATCTCAGGAAAAGAGAATGTAGTGGACAAAAAATATCAGATTAAGATATAATCCGTTCTGGGTCACTCGTATGCTCTTCTGTATCTTCCAATGATTTTGTCCAGCAATTGATGGAAGCACAAGTTGTTGATCCTTTAGTAGCTATGTTGACAAAGACCGCGTATGCACGTAAGATGGGAAGTAAGTGGTTACTATGTGAAATCTCCCGGAGCCAACCTAGACCCTATGTACCGTTAGAATTAAGGTATAGGGCAATTCAACAACTGCAAGAATTTTTTAATCCTTCCATTAAGGCAAATACCAGGAGGGTCACTGACAGATATGTAGGGCCTAAGATGTCTAAAGACATAAGGGTTTGGGCAAGGACACGTGTCCGGTGTCAAACTTAAAATTTGTCGTCATACTAAAACCGAAGTTAAAACGATAGGTATACCACCAGGTCGTTTCATGCATAAACATATTATGTAGTAGATATGCCTGAAATTTATGTCCAGAGGTATTTTTGATGGTTTTTGTCGTAAGGTTGAAGTAGCAATCCTGAAGGAGAAGACAGCTCAAGAAATCTTACTTACGTTAATGCATGATTGGGTTTTACGATATGGTGTAACGGTAATGGTAACTAGTGATTGTGGTTGTCAGTGTATGTCTGAACTATTTATTAGATCATTGAATACTATGGGGATAAAAGTTAGACACACATGTGCATATAATCACAGAGCTTATGAGACCGTTTAAAGACTATAGGGAGCTGAAGGCTGCATTACGCTTTACAGGAGGATCCAGTTGGATACACGACTTGCCATAGTTTTACTGGCAATGCTAAGTACATACAGAGCTCAGTCAGAAACATTCATCATCATCATCATGCACAGCCATACAAAATGTTTCACTGTCATATAACCATTACGTTCATAGCAGAACTTGTATATGGGGAGCCATTGAGATTAACTGGAGATCTAATAGAAGCTCCGAGTGGTCTCGATTGGGCCTCTAGTTCGGTAGATTGGTTTGTTGGAGCATTGATAAATAAAATGAGTCGTTTCGTTCTAGCAAAGACTAGAATTCTAATGTCTAATGTTACATATCGTCAGATTTAAAGTTGGCATCTTATGTATACATAAATAACAAGAACAGACAAAATTGCTTGACTCTGTTCTATAAGGGACCAATCAAAGTCAATCGTATGATCAATAAAAAATGCATTTATAGAAGAAAATGGCACAACAGTGAGTAGTACCGGATCGCTACATTCAATTTTACCCGGACGGAGGAGACAGGAACGATACCCAGCGAAATTTCAAGCTGAGAGATATGACTCGAAGATGTGTGAGAAATAAAAACCAGATAAATGTACAAAAGAAGTGAAGATTAAAACCAAGACAACTGAGGAAAGAGATAAATGAAAAATGAAAGTACCAGCACGACATATTGAAACTCGTTCTAGAAGACTTCATTATGTATGAGTAAACATCTTAAGCATAAGGGTGTATATGGAGCTCAATTTATTTGTTGGACATTAGTTAAACCCTCATATAAAAATAAATCAATTTTAAATTGTTTTAAAACTTTGTCACACAAACACAGTACTAAGCAACGTCTTTCTGTAAACAAAGTCTACTCAGCTATTGCTAATCAATGCCGATTCCGTAAACTAACATAACAGGTAGTGTGCGTATAGGAGTCTGATATGATCGATTTCTCTTCAACATCTATCAAGTTCATGCCAACAGTATCTTGAGCTATTTTGTCAGTGCCTCCATATTAATAAAAAAGCTAGACAATATATATAAAACGTGTTCCTGAATCAGAACTTTATTGTTAAAATTAAAAATGTAATGGAAAACCATAATGTTGCTGCAATTGACAGAGAAAGTCAAAATACATCAGACACAATACAGAAAACTCAAAGCTGAAAAACAACATTTTTTCATAGTTTATATTAACTTCGTAGTTATTTATTTGCTACAAATCACTAAATAATCGTTGCTTATAGAAATTTCGTTGCTAAGTACTGTTCGGATAGTAACACATTTTGTAAACATTGGCGTGACAAAAGTAATAATTTATGTTGGAGGGAAAATCTTCCTCTACAATTGATGGATATATTATTGAGATTTAAAAAGTATAAAAAGAATTCAATAATAACGAGCATTAACTCACAAAGGTCTTAACTTTTTTGTCAACCATTCCTTCAATAACAGAGTATCCACATTAGCCATCTCAAAATGAACTCGCGGAGACACTACAAAATATCCGTTTACAAAGTAAACATAAAGAGCAAAGCCATTAGGAAACACGTACGATAAAATATTACCATTTGAACCAATAGCTAATTAATGTATATCATTAAACAAACTAACAAAATTGTAAATATTTACAAAAGTTTATGTTTACTTATTTTGCATTTTAGTTATAAATAGGAATATATAAATCTCTAAAGAAACGCATCTAGAAAATAAGCCCGCGTCTATAAAAAAATATAAAACAAGAAATACATGTGTAAACGCACTGGCTGCAAGTTAATGCCTTGCGACGGTAGAAAATAGTAAACAAGCCATATATAATGTGAGACAGTTTCTGTGGGTGGCCCTGTAGAGGAAGATATATCCTGTGTACGTGTGGACGAAGATGTGGAAGAAGATAAATCCTCCGCCAAATGTAAAATAACATTATCTGACATATTTAAACCACCATGGCTGATTGTAACGAATTTTATTTAAAAAGAATTTTTCTTCCTTATTTTCCAGAACATTCTTTGTTTAAATACTTGACTTTGAATTGTGCGCCATTTTCCAGTTTTCGAGTGTCTCGCACCTCGACTGGTTATATCATCATCATCTTCTTCTTCTAGTGCGTTGCGGCTGGCGGTAGTTTTGTTATGTTGTTCGACGACTGGTTAAATACAATGGGATTGGTGTTTACTTCAAGCTCGCAAACTTGATTTAAAGAATCTTCTTGTCTGCTGCAATTTTAACATATTTTCTCTAGTAACACGAATACATATTAACAATTTATTCCTACTATAATTGCCTTTTATTCTGTTATTGAAGCACACATATAAGGGACGTTCTGGAACAGGTAATTTGATTATTCTGTTGTTCACGCATATCTCCTTCCAGATTATTTGTTCGGGAATTTTAGCGAGGCAACTTTCACATTGAAAATTTCAGAGACAGAACTGTATAAGAAAAGCCGTATAATGCATTTGAGTTATTAATGGCAGAAATTCAACAGAGATATCAGCCTGGAAGATCAGCGCAAATGTGCGAATTATTACGCTTAGAAAAAATGGGGCGTCAACTGCCGTCCGAATTTTACGAACGCCTTTGCACAAAAGCTTCCAGGTTGAATATATCTAGAGATGTAATCAACTCCATTTTTACAGCTGAGCTACCAATTAGGCTCAGAACAACAATGGAAGTATTTGACACAATGAACATAGATTGGCCAACAAAACTCAGATTGTTAGACGGCGTGTATAAACAGCAAGAACCACAAGTACATGCTGTAATGGCAGATTCTGTAACGATGCAGCCAGTCAGGGCAGATACCGAAAACCACCTGGCTATACAAGAAACTTTGCGATTCTTATGTAGAGAAGTTGCTAGCTTGCGGAGTGATATTGCACAACTTCAGAGTCAGGATAGGTATAATAGACGTCGAAGGAGTCACTCGCGTCAACGCTTCGAAGGGCCACGCGGATGGTGCAAGGCACATTGCGAATACCAACGCAGTGCGAAGTGCCAAGGAGAAAATTGTAATTACCCGCAATCAGGTGGACCCACATGGAAGGGAAGCACAAAACCGGTTGAGAGGAATCCGTCACCGGGAAGAGGGAACAACCCCCGCTAGTAGGAGCCGTAGGGGGGGTTCCATTGCAAAGGCTCCCAGATATGCCTTTAAAGGCATACTCAAAGCAAAAGAGGCGACTAGTACAAATAGCACCGAGATAAAAGGCAAGAGAGTCCGATTCTCACTAAGCGGGGATCTTGAAAACATTGCCGGATTGTCCAGCAAAAAGTTCATTATTAAGGATGAATTATCTGGATTAGAATTTTTCATAGACACGGGTGCTGAGTTAAGCATAGTTAGGTCAGACGTGGTGGAAGCAGATTGCCCCACATTTGATTATCAACTATGGGCCGCTAACGGTAGTCCAATTGAAGTAAAAGGGATGAAAGAAATGTCGGTAACATTAGGCCAGAAATCTTCCTTCCGTTGGAATTTTCTAGTAGCCGATGTCAAGGACCATACCATTGGCATGGATTTCTTGACCCATTTTAAGCTGAAATTAGACCCCATAGCCAGGACTATCGCAGAAGGCGTAGGGACATCAACACATACTGAGTCTAACGTGTCGGCAGTTAGAACAGTCCTCTTACCTCGTCCATCAGTCGCACATGACTTTGCCGATATAATCGAGTAGAACCTAGCAGTGTTTCAGCCTTTCAGTGCCAAAAGGATAGGTCTGAAGACAGGAGTAGAACCGGGTCAATGGAGGGTTTGTGGGAATTATCGTCTATTAAACTCAGTGACGAAGGGTGATTCTTATCCTCCCCTAACCAGAGTACCTTACTCCGAGATATAATGGGATATGAGGTTTATTCAACTTTAGATCTCCAGAAAGCGTAATATCAGGTACCAATGGAGGAAAGTTCGATACCACTCACCGCAGTCAGATTTCCAGGAGGGGGATCGCATGAATTTCTTCGAATGCCTTTTGGTTTGAAAAATGCCAGTCAGACATTCCAGCGTTTGGCTGAAGAAATCCTTCAGTATTGTCCATTTGCGAGAGTATATATAGACGACATAATTATTTTTAGTCACTCCCAAAATGAACATCGTACGCATTTGGAAACGGTTTTGACCAGGCTGGAACAATATGGATTAGTGGTCAAACCTAATAAGAGTAATATAGGTTGCTCTTCAGTTAAATACCTTGGGCATATACTTTCCAAAGACGGAATTAAACCTTTGGAAGATAAGGTCCAAGCTATTAAGGACGTAACGGAACCCCGAACCGTACGCCAGTTGCGAAGGTTCTTGGGTATGATCAGCTATTATCGTCGATTCATTCCAGGTCTAGCGGGAATTCTTGGATCGTTAACAAGCCACCTCACTCGTGAAAAGAGCACGATCAAGAAGTCTTGGCCTATAAACTTGAGTCAAGAAGACCGAGAAAATTTCCAAAAGGCCAAGTACATGTTAAGTGACGTAACCACATTAGCATCTGTAGATTGGGAAAAACCTTTCGAACTAATCACAGATGCCTCAGATGTTGCATTAGGGGCAGTGCTACAGCAAAGAGATCAGGACGTAGTAAGACCGATTGGGTTTTATAGCCGTAAGCGTAATGATCGAGAAAAACGTTATGATACGTTTGGTAAAGAGCTTCTAGCAGTGTATGCAGCAGTGATACACTTCGAGCATTACTTAGACATAATTTTAAGTTATTGACCGATCATAAGCCATTGATTAGCATACTTGGTAAGACAGCTAGGCTTAATTATTCTCGTAGAGTAAATTCCCAAATAACACGGTTAGCAGAGTTCGATTTCACTGTGTCTCATAATGCTGGTAAGGAGAATGTGGTGGCCGATGCACTTAGCCGACCGAATGAAACTGATGTCGAGCTGATATTTTAAGGTCCATTAAAAAATTTAGATGAATCAATGAACGATTTCGTTAGTCAAATCGAGGAAGCGCAAGGATCGGATCCCTTTACATTAGTATTATCTAAAAGACCAGGATATGTTCGTAAGCTCATAAGTGGCAAGTGGTTGTTATGCGAAACATCTAGAAGTCAACCACAACCATATGTGCCATTGGAGTTACGGGCCAAGATTATCCAAGTGTTGCATGACATGGGTCATCCATCCATTAAAGCCACCATTCGATTGATCAACGACAGATATGTATGGCCGCACATGTCTAAAGACATACGGGTATGGGTAAGAGCCTGTGCCAAGTGTCAAACGTGTAAGGTGTGGAGACATACCAGAACCGAGATAAAGAACATTGGAATACCAAATGGACGGTTCAGACACGTACACATAGACATTGTCGAGATGCCTGAAGTTAATGGGAACAAATATTTGCTGACTATGGTAGATAGATTTAGTCGTCAATTTGAAGTGGCGATTTTAAAAGACATGACAGCGCAAGAAGTCTTGTTCGCGTTTCTACATAATTTGATATCGCGTTATGGTGTTCCGAAAAGAGTCACTAGTGATCGCGGTAGTCAATTTATGTCAGAGCTTTTTGTAAGATCCCTCAACATCATGGGAACCACTATAATACATACTAGCGCATATAACCCAAGAGCGAACGGGATGGTAGAAAGGCTACATCGTGAACTGAAAGCTGTATTAAGGTGTACTAGAGGAACAAGCTGGATACACGATCTTCCTATAGTACTACTCGCCATGCGCAACAGACATAGGGCACAATTAGGAACTTCCATAGCAGAAGTGGTTTATGGAAAACCATTAAGGTTAAATACTGTTTGTTGCGAAGAACTAATATATATGCAAGTATGTATTAGGTTTTGCGAACCGAGTAACAAATTAGTTCAGTTTTGACCAGAAGGATAAACCAAAGGCAGCATGAACGGAAAGTATAATCTCATGTACATTCGTTTCGTGCTTACTGACGACTCATCAGTAGGAGCCGGTATTACGCCCTTTAACCACTATATATTTGATAGAAGAATATGGAATAATGGGACGGTACAATCTCCTAGACGAATGTGTAAACCTGTAATAGTGAAGCTAACATCGTCTAAAGTCAACGAAAATGCGACCTCAATGCTAACTCACACTATATAATATACATAAAGAGTCTGTAAAGGATACTAACACTATGGCCATTGTGTTAGTAACTGATACCTTTTTTGAAATCGATGAGTACCGGATACTAACACTATGGTTTCCGAGTTGGTACATGATACCAACCTGATGGATATAAATTTATGCTAAAGTTCACCCAAATTGAGAATTACAACAATTTCCGCGCACCTGTTACTCCAGTTAAACCATACACTCAGGCCTTCATCGATATAAATTATCACATTTCGCGGTAAGCATGACATCATTCAATTCAATATATTACAGTTAAATACTGTTTGTTGCGAAGAACTAATATATATGCAAGTATATATTAGGTTTTGCGAACCTAGTAACAAATTAGTTCAGTTGTGACCAGAAGGATAAACCAAAGGCAGCATGAACGGAAAGTATAATCTCATGGACATTCGTTTCGTGCTTACTGGCGACTCATCAGTAGGAGCCGGTATTACGCCCTTTAACCACTATATATTTGGTCAGAAGAATGTGGAATAATAGGACGGTACAATCTCCTAGACGAATGTGTAAACCTGCAATAGTGAAGCTAACATCATCTAAAGTCAACGACAATGCGACTTCAACGCTAACTCACACTATATAATATATATACCGAGTCTGTAAAGGATACTAACACTATGGCTATTGTGTTAGTAACCGATACCAATATTATTGTACCGAAAAGGTACATGATACTAACACTATGGTTACCGAGTTGGTACATGATACCAAACTGACGGATATCAATTTATGCTATAGTTCACCGAAATTGAGAATTACAACAATTTCTGAACACCTGTTAATCCAGTAAATCCATACATTCTGGCCTTGATCGATATCAGTTATCACATTTCGCGGTAAGCATGACATGACATTATACTTTCCGTTCATGCTGCCTTTGGTTTATCCTTCTGGTCACAATTGAACTAATTTGTTACTAGGTTTGCAACACCTAATACATACTTGCACATATATTAGCTCCTCGCAACAAACAGTATTTAACTGTAATATATTGAATTGAATGATGTCATGCTTGCCGCGAAGTAGTAGCGTCGACAGAGAATCATGGTTACTATGTGTTCGAAATTGTTGTATTCAAATCGAACTAACGCAATCCATCAGGTGGTATCATGTATATCGTAGTGTTAATACCTTTCGGTATCGGTTACCGAGCCATAATGTTGCTACGAACTCGTGCTATGGTGTGAGTTAGTATCGTTGACTAGATGATTGCTTCGCAAATGCAGGTTACACATTCATTCTTCCTGGTGGTTGAAGTGTAATACCATCCTACTCAAATTCAATATGGCCTGAGCAGTGCGATTATACTATATCCTTCTGGTCTAACTGAACTAATTTGTTTAGATTCTAACACCTAATACATCTGGCTCAATAAATTTGCCTGGAGATCATGTAATAGAAACTTGAAATAGTCTTGATTGGGCTTCTAGTTATGTAAGTTGGTTCGTAGGAGCACTTAGAGATAAGATGTGTCGTTTAGCTCCGACCAAGACTAGAAAAGCTAAAACCAAATGCTATGTGTCCTCTGATCTAAAATCGGCTTCGCATGTGTATATAACTAATAAAAATAGGAAGAACTGCCTGACACCATTTTATAAAGGACCATACAAGGTCAAGAGGATAACTGACAAGAATGTCATCATAGAAATAAATGGCATTGAGGATTTTGATACGTTGGATCGTTGCATTCCACAGTTTATCTGGATAGACGATATCACTGAATTAAAAGATGGGTTGAATGACCGTCCTTCTATGGGCGAATTTGATGTGTGCAATCCCCCCATACAGGCACATAACGATATGCAGGACTCAGAATATGCGTTTTCTAATATAGTAAAATCTTATTCTACAAGTTCACAGCATGAAAACTGTTTGACAATACCAGATGATATGGAAGAACCAGTGAAAACTGTACCGGGCGAGATGACGACTTCGGGGGCGCTAATATGCACAACTCGTTCTGGAAGAGTGCCACGTCAGCCGAAGAATTAGGATTACGTCTATTACTACCCGTCTTTTCTTGAGAAGGTGGTGTTTGTGGAGAAAGATAAATCCTCCGCCAAATGTAAAATAACATTAACTGACATATTTAAACCAGCATGGCTGATTGTAACGAATTTTATTTAAAAAAGAGTTTTTTCTTATTATTTTCCAGAATATTCTTTGTTTAAATACTTGACGTTGAATTGTGCGCCATTTTTCAGTTTTCGAGTGTCACGCACCTCGACGGGTTGTATCATCTGTTGATCTGCTGCAATTCACATATTTTTTCTCTATCAAAACGGATACATATTAACAATACATTTCAGCTATAACTGTCTTATATTCTTTTATTGAAGCACACATAGAAGGGACGTTCTGGAACAGGTAATTTGATTATTCTGTTGTTCACCTATATCTCCTTCCAGATTATTTGTTCGGGAATTTTGGCTAGACAACTTTCGCATTCCGATTGCCTAACATTAAGTGTCGAATTAATTATTAAACTAACCAGACATGAAGGCTGATATTAAATTTGAGGACACAAGTAGGTTATTACAGGATATTGCGGATTTGAATTTAGCAAATACGAATGAAAATATAAGCATATCAGACTCTACTGGAAATTTTAGGACTTCAAGCGATCTGGCATCTATGGGGCTCTCAGACACAAATAGGTTAGGGGCCTCTACATACGTGACTGGTCTGACTTTCCTCAGCAAGCTACATTTGTTTATATTCTCCAATTATGTTTATAATTATTCGATTTTAACAATATACTCCTGTTAAACATTTGTCTTTTGAATCGTACGTATTGGGGACGTTCTGGAACAGGTAATTTAATAATTTTGTTGTTCACATCTTATTTCTTTCCAGGTTATTTGATCGGGTGTTTTTTTATGTAAGAAGTACACAGTCCGTTTGCCTAACACTAATTTATCAAATTAATAATTAAGTACGATCAGCGTTGAAGCTAATCTTATGTTTGAGAACACAAGAACATTAGCTCAAGATATGGCAGGCATGAATTTAATAGATGTGAACGGAGTACTAGCTTGTCAGATTCAATTATACAATTAAGGACTGAACACGACTTGGCATCTATGGGGTTCTCAGACACTAATATATTAGGAGCCTCTATAGCCCTTATCAGGAACAAAATTGCATTCCCCGGCAAATGCCATGAAAGTTAAGTAGTGCTACAGTTTCTAGAAGTAATTCTAGACACTTCAGGATTGTTCTGGCTGATTGGCTGGTGTTCCTTCGTGTAGATTCACCGGGATAAGTATTTGTCGAAACCAGAGAGGCAATTTACTGTTCTACTGTGATTTTAGAAACAATCTCTGTTAGTTTCAAGCAGTTTTGATTGAGATTTCTTGAACTGCAATTTTAATTGTAATTAATGGAGTTTTGTTTAATAAATATACACACCCGCGCGCAACACGCAGCATGAAGTGGATTATAGTGCATAAGTGGTTTGAAAGTTTTTCTCAGCATCCAGTTATGATTTCATGCATCAGGACATCAGATGTTCCTCAAACACATTTACATATTCTATAGTTCAATGGATTTTTATAATTAAATAATTCAAAAACCTAGCAAACAGTGGATTAATTATTTGTGATGTTTTTTCAAGACAGATTTTACACGATTTCATTCTATCCATCATCAGTGACAATATTTACCAGTGACTTTATTTATATCATCATATATTTTCAATCATTTACATTTATTCATCACGATTCAGACCTTTGTGGATTGATTATTACTTGTGTTGTCAATATATCGTTTTGTTGCCGTCTAGAGCACGTTCCGTTTTGTTTAACTGTTAATTGATAATTACTTGTGTATAAGACATTCAATTGTGTTGAAAATCTATCGTTTTGTTTCCGTCTAGAGCACGGGTCGTTTGTTTAACTGTGAATTGATAATTACTTGTGTATAAGACATTCAATTTTGTTGACAATATTTCGTTTTGTTGACGTCTACAGCACGGTCAATTTGGACTAACTGTGAATTTTTTCTTTGCAACATTGTATAGAATATGCAAGTATGTATTTGGTGTTGCGAACCTAGTAACAAATTAGTTCAGTTGTGACCAGAAGGATAAACCAAAGGCAGCATGAACGGAAAGTATAATCTCATGCACATTCGTTTCTTGCTTACTGGCGACTCATCAGTAGGAGCCGGTATTACGCCCTTTAACCACTATATATTTGGTGAAAGAATGCTGCCTTTGGTTTATCCTTCTGGTCACAACTGAACTAATTCGTTACCCAAGTTCATAACATATCTATACTTGCATATATATTAGTTCTTCGCAACAAACAATATTTAATTGTGTAGAATAGGCGTATGATAATTCGTCTTAGCCTTTTCACATCACCCATCGGCAAAAGGTCGGGGACTAATCATTAGCACGGATCTCAACAGCAGCTACCAGGTCTATGTAGAAATGGTACAACATCTTACATTAGCTTCCCCGCAAAAAGACCCCTACAATACAAAAGTAGCTTCATTTCTTGCAGAGGACACACAGGTGATCCCTTGTTAAAACGGATACTCGTTTTAACTTACCCAAATATAATTTATATTACCAATTCAATTTACAAATTTTGTTACAATTATGTTATTACAAATAAATATTTATTTGAATTTTTCTCCTGTTTATCCAGCAAATAACATATTACTATATTTGCATAAAGCGAAACAAACATAAAATTAAAACAGGAAAAAATATATTTTATGAAAATTTACAATTTTGTCCGTACATTACCTCTAGTTCAGACCAAATTTAAATATATGCTTTATTGATTAAAAGTTAAAAAAAATTCATTTTGTACTTTAAGCCTAAACTCGAATTTAGATAGGTAAGGTGTAACACGCGGCTCCGCGTTACAACCCAACGATGTTCGATTTTGACAAATATGGTGCTCTTTAAGGTCAAATAATCTAACTCTGTTTTTACACAATATTTCTATTAACTGTGATTTTAGAAACAATCTCTGTTAGTTTCAAGCAGTTTTAATTGAGATTTCTTGAACTGCAAATTTATTTGTAATTAATAGGGTTGTTTATTAAATATACACAACCGCGATACGCATGGAACATGCGGTGGATTATTGTGTCACAGTGGATTTATTTCGCTCAGTTGGATTATTCGCAGTTTATGCAAGGGATCTACTGTTCGCATTTAACTATGACTATCCGAATTTCAGAGAACAATGAATTATTATAATGACATAAGTTAAAACCATAGCAAACAGTGAACTAATTATTTGTGAATTTTTGTAATTGAAGATTTTACACGAAATTTATCCATTTATTTTCAGTGACAACTTTTAACAATGACTTTGTTCATATCATCATGTATTTTCAATCGGTTGCATATATTCATTTCAATTCAGACATTTGTGAAAGTATAATTGCTTGTGTGTAAGATATGCAACTTTATAAACAGCGTCATTTTGATACCGTCTAGTGCACGGACAATTTTGTTTAACTGTGACTTGTGCATAAAAAATTCGACTTTGTGAACAGTATTCAGTCATTTTGCCGTCTAGAGCACGGACAGTTTAGTTTGACTGTGACTGGTGTATAAACATTCAATTGTGTTAACCATTTCTTTTTATTGCCGTCTAGAGCACGGTCAATTTGGACTACTTATGAATTTATATGCGACGTATTTACAATACATTTGTGATCATTCGTATTAGTCTTCTCACATCACCCATCGAGAAAAGGCCGGGGATTGATCATGTGCACGGATCTCCACAACTGCTACCAATCAAATGTAGGGAGTAATTAACCCCGCAAAACTCCAACAAAGGTATTTGAAGTTTTTCTATTTGACATTACCTTTTTGTTTCCAATTTCTGTGCTTCTGCTTTACTATAATATCTATGTTAATTCGTGGAAATTTGAAGAGAAAATGAAAACAAAATAAACTTTCTATCAGAAAAAAATATTTTCATATTTTTCAGAATCTAAAATTTAATTATTTGAATCACTTATCTAATTGTATTGTACGGGTAATTTTGTGGGGCAGCTATCTAGTTAGTGATGTTTTACCCTTCCTACATAGAACTGGTAGCTGCTGTTGATATCTGTGCTTATGATCAGTCCCCGACCTTTTCCCGATGGGTGATGTGATGAGGCTAAGTCGAATGATCACATATGTATTGTAAACAATGTTGCATGGAATATTCATAGTTACTCCAAATTGACCGTGCTCTAGACGGCAACAAAACGAAATATTGTCAACAACATTGAATGTCTTATACACAAGTAATTTTCAATTCACAGTTAAACAAAACAGTCCGTGCTCTAGACGGCAACGAAACGAAATATTGCAAACACAAGTAATAATCAATTCACAATGTCTGAATTGTGATGAATACGTGTAAACGATTGAAAATATATGATTATATAAATAAAGTCACTGTTAAATATTGTCACTGATGATGGATCGAATAAAATCGTGTAAAAACTGTCTTGAAAAATCTTCACAAATAATTAATCCCCTGTTTGCTATGGTTTTATCTTATTTAATTATAATAATCCATTGAACTATAGAATTTGTGTAATCATAACTGAATGCAAAGAAAAATTATTGAACCACATATGCACTATAATCCACCGCATGGTCCCTGCGTATTGCGCGCGGGTGTGTATATTTATTAAAAAACCTTATTAATTACAATAAAATTGCCGCTCAAAAAATCTCAATTAAAACTGCTTGAAACTAACAGAGATTGTTTCTAAAATCACAGTTAAGAGAAATTTTGTGTAAAAAACAGAGTTAGATTATTTGATCTTAAAGAGCACTATATTTGTCAAAATTGAACATCGTTGGGTTGTAACGCGGAGCCGCGTGTTACATACACCCCTCCGACAATGAAAATTAGTACACAATGAAGGGGGCTAACCTTACATGTGTTATTATGGCTTTTTCGTAACGTGTCACCGCTGATGTTGGCTCTGTCAACAACGATTCTGGTTCCTCTATATTTCGCGGCGGCGAGACGGCATCAGTTGGCTCGCTTGTTGGCGTCAGTCCGTGGTCAGCAAAACTGTCTGGAGGTGGAATCGTCGTTTCTTCACTGCCTGATAGGTCAATATCGCAGAACTGCGGGTCATTTGGATCAACGTCGGCCAGGGATAGTCTGTGTTTGGAGACAGCTTCAGCTTTGCCATTAATCTCCAAAAAGATGTAATTCTGACGTCGATTTAACACACGATAAGGACCGCGCTTCGGTTTGGCTAGAATTCTGTTATCCATATCGTTGTTGACGAAGAGCCATTTGCAGCTATCAAAATCTTTGCGTTTATAAATTGGTCAATGTTGCTGACGTGTAGGACAGATCGGCCGATTCTGAGCGTTATATTGTAGGTAACTGCGAAATGGAAACAGAATTGCCGAATCGTTCATCTTTTATCGCTGTTTCAGAGCGTGATCAAACTAGTTCGCCAGGCAGCCGTAGACATTCGCCAAATACCATTTCAGTGGAACTACATTTGATCGGCTCACGAGGTCTTGTACGCATTGATAGGATTACTTTCGGTAAAGCCGAAAGCCAATTTTCTTCTGGGCTGGCCTTGAGCGCCGCTTTCAGTTCCCGGTGTGGACTTTCGACGAAACCATTTGCTCTCGGATTACGAGCCGCGGTCACCGAGTGTTTGACACCATAGCATTTCAGTAGTGCTGCGAACTCTTTCCCGAGGAACTGTGCACCACGATCGGTTGTCACTTCAGCTGGAACACCAAACCGAGTGAACCAATTGAACTCTAAACATAATTGACAGTGCATTGCTTCATGTCGGCAGTGGTATGGCCTCATACCATCGAGTAGTGCGATCCCGCATTGACAGTAGATATCGCATATTGTTCACGGCAGTTTAGGTTACCAGATCAACGTGTATGTGCGTGAACCGAACTTTGGGCACTTGAATGACTTGTAGCACCGTTTTGGTGTGTCTCGTCACTTTGCATTTCTGACATTCTAGACATTGTTTTGACCACTTCTGGACATCTCGCCGCATGCCAGGCCAAAAATACGTTCTGGATAGAATTTCCACTGATGCTTCTCCAGATGGGTGGCTCATTGAATGGTAGACCTCGAAGATCTTGTGACGGATTTTTTCAGGTATAAATGGCCGAGGGCCCACGCCAGTTATTTCACACCGCAGCAGAGTTCCATCATAATCAAATGTGTTCAGGCGATTGACATCAAATGTCCGAAGTGATGGATCATCATGCTGAGCTGCTTGCAACTCCTGAGTGCTTATAGGTGAAGGACACAGGATAGAAGCACAGGACGGCTTAGGGAGTCTGTGACCACGTTTTCTGACCCATTGACATAAGTGACTTCATATTCATACTCGTGTATTCGTGTAAGTTTTGTGTTGACACGTCGTGAATATGAATACTCTTTCTTTCCTGTGAGCATCGGAAGTAGAGGAAGATGGTCTGTGTAGATCTTGAAATTTCGGCCATCCAGATAGGTGTGGAAGTGTAGGATCGACTGGTAGATTGCGAGTAACTCTTTTCCTAATGTATCATATCGCGTCTCGCGAGGTTGTAGTTTTTGCGAATAGAAAGCAATAGGTTGGTGTATGCCATTGATGGACTGTTGAAGTACTGCGCCTATGGCAACGTCGAATGCGTCAGTGATCAATTCAAAAGGTTGAGACCAATCAGGGGAATGTAGCATGGTCGCTTTGCATGAGGCCCTTTTGGCATCCTCGTAAGCCTCATGTCGTCCATGTTGAGCTGAATCAGTTGTAATTTCTTGACAAAACGGCTTTCTGGCACGAGAAATTTGTGAAGAGGTGCCAGAATCTTGGCAAGGCAGGGTAAAAATCGAGAATAGTAGTTCATCTTGCCCAAGAATCGTCGTAATGCTCGAACGGTGGTTGGAGGCTGTAGATCTTAAATAGCACGAACCTTAGCAGGTATAGGTGTCATGCCTTCCTCGGAAATTTGATGATCGAGGAATTCAATTGATTTTTGTGCAAAGACACATTTGTTGCCATGAAGTCGGAGACCATAGTCTTCTAGTCGTGTGAGTAGAATATCAATATGCTGTATATGTTCGGACATTGAGTTGGAGAATACCAGGATGTCGTCTAAATATGAAATTAAAAATGATAGACCATCTAGTATTTCGTCCATAACGCGTTGGAAGGTTTGCGAGTCATTCTTGAGACCGAAAGGCATATAGTGATATTCGTGAGTGCAACCTCCAGTGAATCTGCGTGCAGTATATGATACGGTGTCTTTGTCCATCGGTACTTGATAGTGGGCTTTCATTAGGTCAAATTTTAAATACACAACATGACCGATAGCTGATCTGAGTAGGTCAGTTGGATTTGGCAGGATGTACGAATCAGACTGTGTGCAAGAATTGAGAATGCGATAATCCCCGCACACCCTGAATGTTGCTGGTTCACTCTTTGGTACTACTACGACAGGCAACGCAACAGGTGAGCTGGATCGTGCACAGATGCCTTGTTGACGTCGCATGGCGAATTGTTTCTCGGCGGCCTTATGCTTGTGTGGTGCCAATGGACGTGCTCGTGGAGGATGAGGAAGTGGTTTCGATAAGATGATACGATGGGCTGTGATGGCACGCTTCCTCTTGAGATCGGGCATGAAGGAGATAGGTTTGAAAATTTCTTCATGACGTTTCACAACATCGTCCAGTTGCGGTACATAAGGAACTGGATGAATTAGCTGTATGAATGAGACTGCTTCGGTGCGAGTCGTATGTTTTAGCGCTGATGAAAGCAACTGATTGTCTGCAGTGCGTATCTCTCGTGTTCTTGGACGAATGGTAAGGTCGTAGTGTTCGAGAAAGTCACGTCCAATGATGTTTCTTGTCGTATTGGCAATGATAAAAGGATAATTGAAACATCTTTTTGAGTTGGAGAACGAGATTGTGTTTACTCGTACTCCAAACGTCGCTATACTGGAGCCATTGGCGCAGGTCAGATTCCTGGTGTCGACTGGGTGGGTAGGCTCGAAATAATTGTGGCGTAGTAAGCTCACATCTGATCAAGTGTCTATGAGAAATAATTCGCCAGAGGTTGCGTCATGGATGAGAAAGGATGTTAATAGTGGCAACTGACGAAGAGACTGGTTGCTGGCATTTGGGCGTTTGAAGCATAACTTGACTGGAGCCGTCGCTGTAAATACAATAGTTTGATTGCGCTCTACCGCGAAAGCAACGTGCTTTGAGCCATCAGACGTGGAGCGGCCAACAATCTTGGGGTGCTCAGCCTCTACTGCCGCCGAGGAGGTTGATCCCACTAGCTTTCCGAACCTTCCATGGGCGGATCCTCCTGAGTTGTTGAGGGTGACCGCGGCCACTTGAACGTCGCGTCTGTGCGCGGGAATGTGCAGCCGTTTCCGAGGCAATAACGTGTGGAGTGGCCATAGCTGCGATGATTCTGACACCACTCCGCTGGTAACTGTAGCACTGTGGCCCTGTTTCTCGACGTCGAACTCCTGGCGCTATTCCGGGACGGTGGTCGACGCTGGTCACGCCTGCTCTGGTCGCGTCTATTATGGACGGCATCGACTGAGGCCAAATTTGGCCTGACGGTGAGGTTCTCGAGCAGGTTGATGAGGCGTTCATTCGTGACATTTGTTCCGGCTGATGATGCGGTGGATTGTGATTCGGACTGTCTATAGGTGATGTGGCCTTTCTCTGGGGCAGGTGAGCTGTAGTGGTGTTTCTTCCACCACTTGTCTAGACGTGCCGGCAGAACGTCGTCTCGTACTTCGACGGATTCGCGCAGGAACGTGGCCATCTCTTGGAGTGCCGGCGGGAGCTTCTGTATGAAAGTCGCATTAAGATTTCCTTGGGCAAGTTAAAATCCAAGGCTTTCTGCTCCATCTCCCTAAATAGCTCAGAGGGCTTGCGGCTACCTAGGGACATCTGGCTCATTAATTCTGTAAGCCTGTCTTCTCGATCTGGTGTCAAACGCTGCTTGACGCTGCGTTGCAGGCTCTGCCATGGCTGCGCACATGTGCCCTCAGTGTATTGATGCAGAATATCTTTTAGTCCACGTCTGAAAGACATTGGGATCGTCTCCCAAACCCTCAAAAATATTGAGCCTTCGCCTGCTATATTGGACACCTTGGCCAATAAAGTAACATCGTCGACCCACTCGTCAAGGTAGTCTGGATCGAATTGGCATATTTTGTATTGTGTCCCTGTGTTGGTGCGGTCTGTTGCTGGGCTCACCACCGGGCTTCCTGCATTTCCTGAACTGGACGTCCTCTTATGTGTGTGAGTGTTGTCGAGAATAGATGGCAGTGTAACATCGTCCTCACCCGTCATCGTGCGGCTGTCTTTGATCATTGTGATCTCGAGAGGGTGTTTTTCTGTGATATGTGTCTTAGAATTTACTTTCCTTCGTGGCATTCATCCAAAGTGCTTGAAGTTCTCAAAATCTAGATGCTGATTAATTCTTTGTTGGCTGTGAGTTCGACTTCACCCGGGGCACCATTTATGTAGGGTTCTTTTGCGGGGTAGCTATCTCCTTACATAGAACTGTTAGCTGCTGTTGAGATCCGTGCTTATGATCAATCACCGGCCTTTTCCCGGTTGGTGATGTGAGAAGGCTAATTCAAATGATCACATGTATTGTACACAACGTCGCATGGAAAATTCATAGTTAGTCCAATTTGACCGTGCTCTAGACGGCAAAAGAACGAAATATTGTTAACAAACTTGAATGTCTTATACACAAGTAATTATCAATTCACAGTTAAACAAAACTGTCCGTGCTCTAGACGGCATCAAAACGATATAATGTCAACACAAGAAAAATATTCCATTCACAAACTTCTGAATTGTGATGAATAAATGTAACCGATTGAAAATATATGATGATATAAATAAAGTCACTGGTAAAAGTTGTCACTGATGATGAATAGACTAAAATCGTGTAAATAGTTCAATGAAAATCTTCACAAATAATTAATCCACTTTTTGCCATGGTTTTAACTTATTTAATTATAATAATCCATTGTATTCTGAAATTCTGATACGTAGAATTAGATGCGAACAGTAAACTGAGAATAATCCAAAGAAGAGGAGTAAGTCCACTATGGCACTATAATCCACCGCATGTTCCATGCGTATTGCGCGCGGGTGTGTAAATTTAATAAACAAAACACTATTAATTACAATTAAAATTGCAGTTCAAGAAATCTCAATTAAAACTGCTTGAAACTAACAGCGATTGTTTCTAAAATCACAGTTAAGAGAAATATTGTCTAAAAAGAGCAGTATATTTGTCAAAATTGAACATCGTTGGGTTGTAACGCGGAGCCGCGTGTTACAATATGATCCATTTCAAGAGTATGAGATTGACGTATAAACCATCAAATAAATTTGCGAGCCTAAGTTACATGTAGACTACAGCATATAACTTCAAATGTGTCGAAATTAAAACCAAATTATTGCCAATTCGACAGAATTGTTTTTATGTGTGAGCACATTAACAAACCCAGGATACATTCAAAATTAGCATATAGTTTTGTATTCAGCTCCGATATGAACAATGCAAATTTTAAATCAAACAAATAATCAAATGACGCAATTTTGTGACTCGCAGATGCAATGAATATCCTAAGATTAAGAAACTGTTCGGATACAAATAACAATATTTTCTCTCGGGTAGTAGTATTTACTTCACTATGTTGTTCGGTATGCATAACAAAATATAATGATTTAGCTGGAATATGCCCATTAAACAAAAACACAGAAGATAAAATTAACATAATTTAAATTGTATGAAGAAAATTAAACATTGATATTATTCTGAAAGTGCACAAGATATGGTCTATGCATTTATATTCTCATAAATTGCTATGAATTTGTAAAAAATGAATGATTATTGAATATTGAACCGCAAATAATTACGTTTCTAAACTTTGACTCTTTGTCTACCACATACGTGCCAACAGTTAAGTAATAATAAATAAAGCAAAATAAAATTAAATTGATAATGACTAAAATCGCTTAAAGATTTAAAAGCTAATACATATAATATGAGCTTCCTTTGAAAAGTTCCCTATAAAATGAAATCAAGTGAAGAACACATGCGAAGCTAACATTAAATCTGAAGACAAAGCACTTTGAAACGATGCTTCTGGTTTTGGTTTGAGCAAATCGACTCATTTTGAATTTAAGAATAACTCCAAATCAATGTACAGAACAAAATGAAAAATCGGAACAATTTAATGTTTCTATTAGAATGTATCCTAGTAACCTAAATAGTTTTCTATGAACAACTCTGTGTATAGACATTCCCGGCCGTGCCCTATAATTAATTACATTGACAACAAATGTATAGACAAACCATGAACACATTTTGATTGTCGAGTGCACCGTAATTCAGTTATTAGTTTCATGTATAGTCACTCCATTAGAATTCTTGTTATACACGCTCATGTACCGTGTCTTAATTACCATGACATTCACCGATCGGGTAAATTGCACGGAAATGATTATGCTACCATCATCATTGGTGGTCCATAAAAGTACATCGTTACTTCAGATACATTTATGCAGGAAAATAAAATGGACTTCGCGTGCTACCATTTGCTTCAAAATCGCAGGTTCAAATTAACTAATTTATTGGTCATTTATATAAGCATATGAACGTTAGCTGCGCGGGCGGTGCTAAATATTAATAAAATAAAGGTTGCGATCTTAGTATAAACACCTGTCCCATTATGTGCATACATTCGGAATCTTTTGCTCTATCTACTGAGCCGCCATGTCGCATATTATATTAAATTTTCAGTTATATAACAATTAATGTTTCTTAGTTAGCCTTTCCTTTATGTGGAGCCTATATAGCATACCCTTAGAACTAAAGCTCCAACTAACTATCCCCAATCTCTCATTGTAGCAAAGTCATCACGCTATCTGAGGACGTGGTATTAAATTGAACTTCTGGTATCTTGATATTCTTAAACTTCGTTTTAGCCTGAAACTGAATATTCATGTTTAAAATCTTGCACTGGCTCTTACTCAATAACGAATGTCTTTCCTCATATTTGGCTACTCGTATCTAAAAATGACCATTCTGAGAGCATCTTTAGTAAATGGTCGCTATATCTAATATAATTTGTAAATAACATAGACCCGTTATTCGAACGTAACAACTGTCTGAGCTGGCTAATGGAGATTTTAAATGGTAATCGAATAACTCCAATTATCTTAGTTGAGTAAGCTGGTTTCTTCACCAATTTAATCGATAATTTATCCATTGGTTTTGAATCGATTCAATGCACAGTCTGGAGCACGTCGATTTAAATGAGCCTACGAATAGTTCTTGCCGCAACAGATCTATGTCCGCCTGAATATACTTCTTTTCTCTACTGTAGCACCACTCATATGTCTATATCAAATGCATCTGTGACTAGAAAAACGATTGAGTTCAGTGAAAGGTGTCAAGTTAATGTTTTAGTATAGCATATTTTTCGCCTTCTAGAATTAATACTCATCTTCTTGTATAAAGTCGATTAACTAGGATAACTTAATTTTACATTTTTCCCGGACGATATTTCGATTCAATTATTTAAAAATTTTAGGTAGTCCTGTAAACAGGAGATAGTGTATAATAAGGTCAAATAATCTATGCAGATGGTATACGGTTCGAAGCTTTGTTATCTTTTGATAGCTTCGACCTTATATTCAAATGGCTTGCTTCCTTCATTGGAAACGAAGTGTCCATGAAGCATAACTTATGAGCAATTAATGTCCATTTTCTTTGATTGGACCACCAAAACACATTTTTATACATTAGTTAAAATATTATCTAAATGGCCTTGGTTTTCTTCCAAAACTTGACCACGTATAATGCTGATGTCAATATGCACCATTCCAAATAGAAAGTCATGAATAACTTCCGCCAACAAACGATGGAATTTCTGGCTTCCATTCTACAACCAAAATGGCATTTGAAAGAATTAGGGCTATCCACTTACAGCAAATCGTAATGCAGTGAACGGTGCGAAGAACTAGATAGTACACTTTTTGCATGTCTAATGCTGTAAAGACCTCATAAAATATGGTAACTTGGAGCAAAGTGCTGTGATTCGGTTTAGGATTCGAATTACCTTTAGTTACTGATTTAAATAGCCGGTAGTTGCTACAAACAATCCATAGTCCTGTTTTATGTTTATAACCAACTAATATTAGTTGTGTAATGTTTGAGATTGACCTTCAATATATTACTTTTTTTCGCAAACAGGTTAACGGTAACACCATCTCCATTTATTGCAATATTTCTGCTTTTACATACCGCACCTAGCAATAAAATGTTGAAAGACTGAAGAATTTTTCTCAATTACATCAACTAAATCTTCTGAAACAGCGGGTTTGGATGGATCAACTGACATTGACCTATGAGGTGCTAATCCAAAGTTCCGTCATCCACCCATGTTCGCTCTAATTGTCTGGGTCTCGGGATTTATTGAAAGATAAAAAATTATTACGAAAGCCATCCAGGTAATATTGCCTTTTAAATCGGCCGTCAGAAAATTCCACTTGAAGGAATATTTATGCCTTAATCACATTGGCTACATCATGATCTCATTTACTCCTATTAGATTTTTGTTAAGGGCCCGTTGTTGATAATAGAATATATAGAGATCGGTTTCTGCCAAATATGATTTAATTATGCTTACATCTACACCCGTGTCGATCAAAAACCTTAGTCAAATTAAATCGTCCAGAATTAAATATTTGTTCCTATTTAATCCGGCATCTCCGTTGAGATCACGTTCAGGGCTAATCTCACATACTTGCTGACAGTTTCTATGTGGTTCACTTTATTGTGGCTTCTGAAATTGACTTTTTTGAGTGATGAAATATTACCGTAATTAGCAAAATTTATAAACTTTAAAAACCTCCACACAGTTTTTATAAGTCTGATTTCGCCGAGTTTACCAGAAAAAAATTTCTCACTACCCGATGGGCGTTGCTTGTCAATTATTGTTGTCCTATGCTGGTCGTAGTCAGGCCTTCTCTCAGAAGTTTCCAGACTGCCTATATATTTAATGTGCATTGCACCACTCGCGTGATCCTTTGATGCATTCACGCGAAAGATTGCCACCTAAATTGGAATTTGCATTCAACTTCGAGATTTTGACGAACTTCGCATTCTACCCTCGATTTCGTGATTGATTTGAGACATTTAAAACTATAGAGTACTCACATTATCCAGTAATGTCAGAATTATTTTCGAGATCATTCCGAAATCTTGATATCATTACGAGCATGCGGTCACGGATAGCAATTGTACCATTTCTTGAAGGTCAAAAATTTTGATCTTCACCGAGAACAGTAAATCTATTGTTGAAAATATTTCAGTTTGGCTAATAGTCTATCTTTTAATTCAACCAAAAGTGTACAAATATTATACCTAATGAGTCATATCTAGCCGGAAAGCATTTGCAATAAATCTATAGGAATATTAAGACGTACGTTAAATTCCCATTCTATCCTGACGCGAAATGAAATAAATCTACTCGTACATTCGTGCTGATATCCCCATCAAATTTCATTAAACTCAAACGCATAGGAGTTGGACGTTCCGTTGTTCAAAAAGGAACAAGCATTGGCAGATAGGTTACAATTTATTATATCTGGTAACGTCAAAAATGCCAAAACAAACAAATAAAGTAAATTGGCACACTCCTCTGCTATGAACAACCTTTTAGCATCTTCAACAAAATCTTCAATGTTGAAGAATAATTGATTGTGCGGTTGGTGGTAACAATTATTTAAATCAAGTTTGCGAGCCTGAAGTAAACACAAATCCCATTTTATTTAACCAGTCGTCGAAAAACATAACAAAACTACCGCTATTCGCAACGCACTGACGCTTTTCGACCTTCCATGATCATCATCAGAGTACGACGGCAAACTGATTAGCGGGAATCAAACCGCTTTGAATATGTATCGAAAGAAAAATTATATTTGCTGCTCTCACCTCTATGCAGTCACGAACATCAACTGTTTGCAGCTTCTGACACAAATAAATAACTTCAATGTTGTCTGCTCTAGAAGTTCTCAGATTATTGTAGTTATCACTAAATTTATGGAGCCGAAGATGCAATATTCTATCCATAACGCGGTCGCGATCTTCCTTAGATGCTATCACCCTGCTATTTGATGAAAGACATTTATACACAAAGTTGGCGTTTACAAGGTTACTAGAATAATCGTTGAGGCTACAGCACCCGAGCTAACGATTTAATTTCCTTCGTTAGGCTATCTTTTCTAAACTTTCTATCATGCAATCTGTTTTTTCATAGTTTTTGTTCGTATACAACCTGTAAAAAAGAGATTAGGACAAAATATTTTGTTAAAATTTAGTTGGTGTTACAGCCTGCTGTCTCACTAATTCCCGTAGTATACACAGAAAAAAGAGAAATCAAAAAAGTGAATCTACATCGAAAAAGCAGATGTAAGATCCTTCAAATTATTCTACAAATTAATAAACGTTTCGCATAATCAAATATTTATTGATGTACCGCCACAATAGGTTCAGTACACCAGGTTAAGCAGTGTCAACCTCGCAACCAGCACATCATAACAAAACCTAAATTCTAAAACTAAAAAATGAATTAACAAAGTAAATGAAAAAACCGAATGTTGTTAGTTAAGACTAGACGATTTACAAAAAATGTTTACATAAATTCATTTCACATAAAATTTTTTATGATATTAGAGACAATTTAAAAAAATATTTGTTATATGGTGAGTTGTTGATACGCACAAAGGAATTCATCAATTACTCGATGGTTAAGGATATTTTATTTGACTTAGACATGCATAAAAATAAATAACTGAAAGCCATACTTACGTTAATCATTGAAAGGAGATATTAAGTCTGGTTTACGTTTAATTTATCATTGTTTTTCTAGCGTAGTCACCAGCATTTCCTAATCACTGTTAATCTGCATATAAACATGTAAATTGAACGATAAAAAACCCTGTAAACTATAGTTTAATAGAAATTATGCTGTAACTAGAGTATATTTTTTCTATATAATAAATTAATCGCGTCATCAGGCTCACTCGCATGCGAAATAAGTAAAATAGATTTATTTAAACTAGGTCACCAGGTGACATTTTTCAGTTTTGGCAATATTTTACTATCAATTTATGTTTTATATTTCTCCAATGCCTAGGTCGAGCTCTAGTTGCAGTTTGCATATTCGTCGCCAAACTTCGATTTCATGATTTAATTGATAATCAGGTAAAATTTTATTTCTCTCAATACGAACTTTTCCTTTTAAAATTTAACGACAGTGTGAAATACGCTCCATATATAAACTCGATATGCTTCTACAGATAGGAAGATTATAAGAATGTTAAAATCAAGTGTAGAAGTCAGGAAATTTTAGCAAAAATCCATCTCAAAACACTCGGCAGTTGCGCAATTATATATGCGTTTCTTGTATGAAATTGGCAGCTACCAACTTTATATACTGCCACATATATAAACACAGAAGGCCGAAACGCTTCAGGACGTGTAAGAAGCTAGAAAATTACATTTGTGTGTCTGGGCATATACAAAATTATTGGTGTTTATATCAGGGCCTCAAACTTGTTTTAATGAATTTCTTTTACCATCCGCGCAATAAATGATTTTTAAATTCTATAAATAATATTGCTGTGGCGTAGGCTTCAGTTGTTGTGTTTTTGACTGAATAGCACTTGGAAGCCAACATTTCGGCTTAAGAAAAAATCGTGTGACACTACTATGGGCGAGATCTAAATATGTGATTTTCAAAAAATTGTTTAGATACTGTAGTATGACCCCAGTTTTCTATTTGTAGTTGTGCTATGACGATGATCATAGAAGATCTGAATGCATCAGTGCGTGCGACTGAAAGAAGCTTTGCTAATGTCTCACTGGTTAGGTCCAATGAAATTGATGTTTACCTCAAGCTCAAAAACTTGATTGCAGAAATCAATCAACGCGGTAGAAAAATAAATATTGTAGTCATTATCTAAACTTCTTATTTGATGAAATTAAAACTGTGATTTTTCCATTGGTTAAATAAAGGAAAAGAGAGCCGAAAATGGGTCTCGAAGTACAAGAGATAAATTTAGTTTTGGTAGCAAATCACAACCAAGAAATAGCGCGATTGGAAATATTATTACTTTGCTAGCTAAATTGTTTATTAATTTTCCGGTATAACACGTTGAGCGAAAAAAAATTTTACGAACCCAGCTATCACATGACAAAAACAGCGTATATCACAGAATTCAATCAGTTACACTTGTTCAGTCTCTGTTAAACAGTAGTAGATTCAGAACATCGGATTAAGGTTGACTTATTAGTAGGCTTATTATTCAAGTAATGAATAATGACTATTCATTGTACCTTTCCTATGTGCAAAAACAAAAAGAAATTTTATCAGATACAAGAAACATTTCTTTCGCATAATCTACTAAAATATCTATTAATGAACATAATTTATACATAAATTGGAAAGCAAAACAAGATAGAAATATGTGAACATAGAGAGTGTGTGAAAAACGGAAACTAATCAATTGCGTGCGTCACATCCAGTTCAAGCTCAATGCCTGAACCTGCTTCTTCTGCTTGCATAAATCCGGCTGCAATTTGTTTATCCATAAGGCTTTGTATGTGGCTAGCTCGTTTTTGTTATTGCATTTAGTAATTAATTTTAATTTTAAATCAAATGGTGAATACACATCTGCAATTGCGCAACACATCGTCGAAACATCGCACGTGTGTTCTCAAGACGTAGCATTCGAAATAATTACTAAATGCAATAACAAAAGGGAGCTAGCCACATACGGAGCCTTATGGATAAAAAAATTGCAGACGGATTTATGCAAGCAGTAGAAACATGTTCAGGTATTGAGCTTGAACTGGATGTGACGCACGCAATTGATTGGTTTCCGTTTTTCACACTCTCTCTATACTAACATATTTCTATCTTGTTTTTCTTTCCAATTTATATATAAAGATATGTTCGTTAGTAGATACTTGAGGAGATAATACGAAATAAATGTTTCTTGTATCTGATAAAAGTTCTTTTTGTTTTTGCACATAGGAAAGGTACACTGAATTTTATTAAAGCTCGCATTTAAAAAGAATAATCAATTATTAAGAATCTAGTCATTCTAAATTTCATCTCTATTTACTCGTTTGATTTTAAAACTTTTAATGATTTGAACACTTATTTTGTGTCTTGCTCTCCTACCCTACCTATTGAGATCATTTTAATAATACATAATTTCAAATATATGAAAGTAATTGTTAGTCTGACGCGTGTAAAGGGTAAATTAATGTCTATTGACTGCAGTTTCATTTAGATGTACGTACATGTGTATAAATTATATTTAACTGAATTTTTTAGTTATGTATACACATTTACATGCGCATGCGTGGCGTGCGCCTATTTAGTAGTATGAAAATAACTGTTATTAACTAGTACAACCTAAGTGGTTTGAATTGAAAATTAACACGTACATTGGTCATTCGGATTTCTAGTTTTATCATTCATGGCATGTTTTATGACGATTGATTATGAATTATTGGTTTGCCCCCACCAGAAAATGTAAGCGCAATCTCAGTTACGTAATTTTACATTGAGTGTATAAAACGAATAGTTAACACATGCAAATGGTAAATTCATATTCAGAAACTCAAGTCTCACTTAGTTAGATGAAAATAACAGTTACGGAAATGCACACACACTTGTGTGACACGCGAATATCTAGTGAAAGGTCAGTCTGGAGTATAAATAATATGGCTAGAGGAAATAACGCGCTTGCTTCATTGGTTTCATTTGTTAAACTTGTGAGGATGGACCAACTGAAGATAGCTACCGATAAAGGTAGCCGAAATATCTTAAAGAATGAAAACTACGGGAACAATAAAAGCTGCGTTAGTCAAATCGCAGATCAGGTAGTTCAAACAGTAATATGTTTGCTTACTGATGGTATGATACTATGGTGTTTTATATGTTTATAAGAAAAATCGGGTTTATTCGCTAATTATTTATGTAAAATCAACAAATTGCGTTTTCAACGCAGTCATCTTTTGTTTTGAAATCTTGTTGACAATTAATGCCAAGTCATGTATAAGGATGGGAAGATATTTTAAGTTTCTATACGTCTCGCTATAAGTTGCCTGTCAGTAGCAATATTAGGCCATTTAGGAAGTTTAAATATCTAGAATCATCAAAAAAATTTATCAGGTACTTATCATCCAAATACGGGTTATGTGCAAAACAAGAAAGCCGTTTTACTTATACCGAACAAATTTTGCAAAACAATGCAAAGTACATGTTAAATACTTGCTGTTGAATAGAATTAGATACAACGTTAAAAATCATAAGGAATAATTTATATTTTATAGAATGCAAGCTTTAATAAAATTCATGGTACCATTTCCTTATATAAAGATAGAAAGTAATGTTATCAGATACAACAACCATTTTCTTCCTAATTTTCTCACCAAGTATCGAAAAACGAGCATAAACACACATACACACACACACACACACTTATTATATATATATATATATATATATATATATATATATATATATATATATATATATATAAATTACATGACAAAACAAATAGCAAATTTTAAACTTTGTGTAATTTTGAAATAAAAGATCGGCTAACGAAACATGTGCATTATCTCCACCATTAACAGCCGACTTAGTACCTAAAAAGATTGATTATAAAATCGGATTGTTATTGTCGAAAGAACACTATTACCAGGTTATTAAGCAATTACGCTTCCCAGGAGATTTGGTGCGCAATTTTACGCAAGTGCAAACTCTGTAATTTGAAGTAATCCTACAAGTTTGGCGTACGCCAGAACTGAGCAATAAAAAGAAGAGAATCAGTGTTGCGTGCAAGAATCTGGTTTTTATCATCTGTATTGTATGAAGTGTCTTTTAGTAAGAATGAGATTTATAATGACTTTGCCAGCCATTTTGACGAACGGTGTAACAAGAATAGTGAATAAATATAAATGGATAAAAAACCTGGAGTTTTGTGTGATTTAATACCGATTGACTTTGATAAACTTGTGCTTAACATTTCACAAATCCAAATCGATCACCTGACAATGGAGGCACTATCGATGGGTCGAAATTTTGGAAATTAGCATTTTGATAAACACGATAATGATTTTGAGGCAGCATTTGACTTACTATTTGAATAAATATCCGACTTAAAACCTACAAACTTTGATTATTTAAATTGGTTTGGAGCTTCTTTAGTTGATCCGACTTCAGAGCTGGAAACGTTTAATTGCACAGAACAGCATTCATTGACATAGCAACATCTAAATGCGCTTAAAAATATCAAAAGAAATTCGGACATCCGAACACAACGCACTGACAAAGGCAAGGGCGTTGCTCTAATGGACAAATCAGAGAATGTACAAAGTCAAAAAAAGATGCGTGATGATACAAAATGTATGTCTAGATGGAACATAAGATGAAATAGACAATATTTGGAAATTCAAATCTTAACCGATGCCGGTTTAGTTGATAAGGTCTTCACAAAGAAGCTCAACCCAATTGTATCATATACACCAACAATGTATGGTTTACCAAAAATATAAAGTAACTTGTCATTTAAAACAAATATTATCATTGGTCAAATTTCCTTTCCATGCACTGTCGAAATGATTATTCAGTAAACTGGAATCATCACGCAAACTAGTAGAAAATATTCGGTCGCTAATTCCCTTGAATTTGTTAGCACAAATCACGATATAAATGTTGGAAGCAAGATTAAGGAATATTTTGATTTTACGTCTTTATTTACTAATGTTTTAATTGTAGAAACCATTGACAAAACATTTCAGGCGGTATACCAAAACATATCACAATTCCCGTTACCAGTTCATGATGTAGGCAAGTTTATTTTGCTATGCAGCAAACGTGGATAGTTATTATTGGATGGTGTAGCAATGGGGAGCTCCCTTTCTCCATTATTGGCTGAGATTTTTCTGGATCATCTTGAGAAAACATTAAAGTCAATATACGCAATACATACGGTGTGTTGATGATATTTTCCTTGTCCTTAAAATCACGATCACTGTTTCAAAGTTTCAATATGACGAATAAAATTATCAGTTTCAATTCATATCATCAGAAGGACGATTGTACACCAGCTTTTGTATGTACTACTAAGGAAAAATATAAACGGTAAATTAAGCAGAACAGTTTACTATATTTGACCTGGTCCACACAAGTTTTGCATTATAACGTTACATGTCTTTTCAATATACATTACCACAAGTTGGCGGCTATTTTTGACAAATTGACAGATTGGTTAGTCCAGATTAAAAAGGCTAGGAATACACGAAAGCAAAAATATTTAATCTTTGTTGGCTATCTGAGAAAATGGATTGAGTCATTTGATAAAATTTGAAATAAAAAAAGACGTATTTAGGATCAGCAAAATTGCATCTCACATAAACCTCACATTAAATGAAGGCACTGTTTTATGCACATCACAGACAATATTTGAAGCTGCATTAGTACGCATATTTAATGCAGCTAAACTACAAGCATATAAACAGAAACAGCCGTTAATATTGAATTAAACAATTGTTCAACAATAAACATGTACAAGTTGTCAATCAACTTGCATGATCCGATCTGAAAGCCGGATTATTACTCGAAATAAATAAATTAAACAAATTAAACACCTGTTTCAAATAAAGTGGTGAATACACGTTTAAAAAATATCGCTGAAATCGCGCACGCATGTACTCTAGACATGACATTTTTGATGATTACTAAATGCAGTATCAAATTGAGTTAGCCACACTTGAAACACTGTGGATAAACGAAATGCAGCCTGATTTATGTAAGCAGAAAAGCACTTGCAGGCTTTGAGCCTGAGTTGGATATGATGCAAGCAATTGATCGGTTGTTGTCTTATTTCCCGCTCTCACCACATTAAAGTAATTCAGCTAGTTTGCCTTTTTAAAGAAATATAAGTATGTTAATTTTATAGAAAACTGAGGATTAAGTTGAGAAGAAGCGGTTCTTTTATTTGACAATATTTCTTTGTATTTTTTCACATGGAAATATTTCTTGTCATTTATATTTAATTTTTCTGACATTTGGCTTTGTTATCTCTACACGTTTATGATATTTATGCACGAAACGAGTGCTATTAGGTATTATGACCAAGGCGACTCAAATGTCTAATTTAAAGAAGAAAAATCATATAATTTTTAAGGGGAATGATTGATATTAATGAGTATATTTTATCAATAGGAAATCTCGTGTGAGAAAATATTCAATCTTAACGAATATAAAGACAAAATGAACTGAAAGTATAATATCGTGCACACTCGTTTCGTGCTTACTGAATACTCATTAGTAGGAGCTGGTATTACACCTTTTATCCACTTATTAAGTGAGGAATGTAAAATAGGACGTTGAAATCACCCTGACGAACGTGTAAGCCTGATGAGTGAAGCAAACATCATACGAAGCTCGACAATGATTTCGACGCTAACGCACTCTATATATATATGTATATATATATATATATATATATATATATATATATATATATATATATATATATATACACCGTGTGTGTAAATGATACTCAATATGGCTATTGTTAGCACCGATACCAACATTATAGTAGCGAAATGGTACATGGTACTAACACTAAGGTTGCCGAGTTTTGATTACCACGAAATGTGATAAATGATATCAATCAAGGCCAGAGTGTATGGATATACTGTGGTAACAGGTGTTCATAAATAGTTGTTATTCTCAATTTTGATGAACTATTGAATACATTAAAATCCATCGTGTTGGTACTATGTACCGACTTGGTAACCATAGTGTTAGTATAATTTATCTTATCGATAATATAATGTTGGTATCGGGTATTGACACAATAGCCATATAATTAGTATGCTTTACAGACTCGGTATATATATAATATAGAGTGAGTTAGCGTTGAAGTCGAATTGTAGATACTTTATATGATGTTAGCTTCATTACTGCAGGTTTGCAGATTCGTCTAGGAAGTTGTAGCGACCTATATTACCACATTCCGCACCCAAATATATAGTGGGTAAAGGGCGTAATACCGGTTCCTACTGATGAGTCGCCAGTAAATACGAAACGAATGTGCACGAGATTATACTTTCCGTTCATGCTGTATTTGGTTTATCCTTCTGGTCATAATTAAATCTCTATTTGTTTGAAAACATGCTAGAAAATCATAATGAAAACAAAAAATAAAAGTAAATAAAAAACAGCAATTGTTTTTGAAGCATTGACAAAATTAAAAATATATCCAAAACTATTAAAATTGAAATAACACCAGTTGAAATAACAAAAACATTGTCCATACAGGGAGCGCTTGCATTCAATTGTAAATGTATTTTAAAACTGTAAATTTTTCTACATATATGCATGACTGGTCAATGCAAGTAACAAAAAATATTTCTGAAATTTAACAATATTTCTGTACACTGGTTAGCCATTCTATGTTTTCGTGACTGAACGTCTACAAAAAATATTCTCGCATGCTCAACCAGAAATTGGCTTCTTTAACAATTTAAAGATTTTAGTTTCGTCATAAATATTATATTTGCTTGTATTACTTAGACAGTAAAAAACGAATAAACATCAGCTCTATTTTTGTATTATTCGTATTTGTCAGATACCTAAATCAAAGCAAATACGGCCATTGTGAATAAAAATAATTTGGAGTAATTAAAATATCATTGGAACAAAATTTGCTGATATTGATTAACATTTTAATCAAGATGCCTTTAGGACATGACTCGATCACTTGCAATGAAAATATTGTTGGTTAGAATTATTTAGCCATCTTAGTCGAGTTCTAGCGCAATTTCACATCGAAGAACTTCACTGAGAATTATTAAATTTATCCCGTCTAAATTAGAATTCTATAAAGTTCGATTTAGCAATCGTCAGTTGTTATATTTCATTCTGACTACAATGCCTAAGGGAAGAACTATAATTTGCTTCAGAAAATATAAATTACAATTTGTGGTGCCGTAGAAGACATGATGGCATATATTTCTAAGTATTGTGCATAAATATAATGTCAGTCGTTTGCACGAATTTGTAATTTCAATCGAGAAAATAATCGTGTGTTTAAGTAAAAATTTGTGATAAATTAGGTACATAAAACACAATCAAGAAAATGACCTTCTATTTTCTTCCGAACATAATTCGATTGTAATATCTGGGATTAAGTTAGATTGAATAATTACATTAAACAACAACAAGCTGGAAGCGGAAAACGAACATGCAGAAACACACAAACACAAGTACAAACACACAAAAGGAATTCACCTGTTTATATTCAAATCGTGTGCGAATTTCTATTGTTCGTTTAGCTGAGGATAAAAGATGTTTCGTACAATAGCTTCCGATGTGCGTAACATTTTTCTTTTTCTGCTTTGAAAAACACCTGCAAAATCGTTTGATTTTGAATGTAATTATTATTATCATCAATATTTTCAGCTTTTGTGGAAACGTCTTTTCCTATGAAACGTGTATTTAGTCTAAAAATCAACAAAATTAACTGACGACCCGATTTTCAGTCCAGCATTATATGAGTATTTTTAAGATGACAGTTTCAATTTTATTAATGAGTTTTGCTTGATTCTGGTTAGCGCATATGATTAAAAGTAAACCATTATATTTTGGTACCAAGCTTTTTTAATTAAACTGGATATATTTAATTTTATTTAATATAAAACTGTGCATATTGTTGTAATTTTGTGAAGATCTATTGCAACTAAATAAGCAAAAGTTGGATTTTTATATTAAATACAGCAAAATCAACAAACTAACTTCATATAAAATACTTTACAATTTTTGACATAAAGAGAGTTCCTTTTGATAGTTTTAAAGAAAATCAATAATAAGCGATCATAATGGGACATTTAATGAATTCTATAGGACAATTAATTTTACAAAATAAATTAATCATTTTGTCATTTAGTTATGCCATAGTTCATAATAGGAGAAAAAGTGGATGTCTTTTACTATTATGCAATAATATTGCCAAAATGAATAATCAGCTTATAATTTTATTTTTGATAAATTACACCTTTTAAAATTTGTAAAGTCAAGTTATTGCCTGATTGCTTAGACTAATGGACAACTGATTTCTTCACGTTGCAATTAATCACACATTCTTATCTTAAATTAAGATGTGGAATTCATCTAGGTGACATACTTTGAGCAGATTAATTAACCAATGTAGAGGATGTTGAATCCTCCGCCTTTTATAAAATGACCTTGAATGATAAATTTAAACCACCATAGCTGATTGTAACAACTTTATTTAAAAAGAATTTTTTCTTTTTATTTTCCAGAACATTCTTTGTTTAAAGACTTGATTTTTAAAATTGTGCGCTTTTTTCAGTTTTTGAGTATCGTGCTTCCGAGCTGGTTGTAGATTTTCGTTTGCTGCATTTTTAACATTTCTCTCCATAATAATCGATTACAGCATTGCACAATAAACATCTTTCGACACTTGCCTTGTGTTCTGATATAATAAAACACTGAGGAGGAGTCTTGGAACAGGTAATTTATTTATTTATTGTGGGTCACGTACACATCAAAGCAGATTATTGCTGAAGATATAGCTTTCCAACTTTCACCTTCCAAACGCCACAAGTGTCAATTTGAGTACCATAATTCTTGATCATGAATGCCGATATTAAATTAGAAGATGTATTTCATTTAGGGCAGGACCTAATGGATTTAAATCTTTTTGACACAGATAACAATGTAGGCAAAACAGACTCTACTGTGAATGTTAGGACTTCTAGCGAACTGGCATCTATGGGGCTTACAAATACTAATAGGTTTGGGGCCTCAACAAAATTTTGCGACCACGCCAGTCCAAGCATATTTAGTCTACCACAGTATAAGTCAGAGAAACATGCAAGTTGGGTAGGAGATGCCCAAATGATATTTGAGGCTTATTGTATTGTGAACCCTATGGAGAAATTTGTTGCAGCATGGATGGCATTGCCTGAGAATTTCCGAAATGCTTTGGAAAATTTCAGAGACAGAACTGTGAAGAAAAAGCCGTACAACGCATTTGAGTTATTAATGGCAGAAATTCAACAGAGATATCAGCCTGGAAGAACAGCGCAAATGTGCGAATTATTACGCTTAGAAAAAATGGAACGTCAGTTACCGTCCGAATTTTATGAACGCCTTTGCACGAAAGCTTCCAGGTTGAATATATCTAGTGATGTAGTCAACTCCATTTTTACAGCTGAGTTACCAGTTAGGCTCAGAACAACAATGAAAGTGTTTGACACAATGAACATAGATTGGCCGACAAAACTCAGAGGGTTAGACGGCGTGTATAAACAGCAAGAACCACAAGTACATGCTGTAATGGCAGATTCTGTAACGATGCAGCCAGTGAGGGCAGATACCGAAAACCACCTGACCACACAAGAAAGTTTGCGTTTCTTATGTAGGGAAGTTGCTAGCTTGCGTAGTGATGTCGCACAACTTCAGAGTCAGGTCCAGTATATTAGACGCCGAAGGAGTCACTCGCGTCAACGCTTCGAAGGGCCACGCGGATGGGGCAAGGCACAGGGCGAATACGGACGCAGTGCGAAGTGCCAAGATGAAAATTATAATTACCCGCGATTAGGTGGACCCAAATGGAAAGGAAGCACAAAACCGGTTGAGAGAAATCCGTCACCGGGAAAAGGGAAAACCCCCCACTTGTAGGAGCCGTAGGGGGGGTTCCATTGCAAAGGCTCCCAGATATGCCTTTAAAAGGCATACTCAAAGCAAAAGAGGCGACTAGTACCAATAGCACCGAGATAAAAGGCGAAAGAGTCCGATTCTCACTAAGCGGGGATCTTGAAAATATTGCCGGAGTGTCCAGCAACAAGTTCATTATTAAGGATGAATTATCTGGATTAGAATTTCTCATAGACACGGGTGCGGAGGTAAGCATAGTTAGGTCAGACGTGGTGGAAGCAGATTGCCCCACATTTGATTATCAACTATGGGCCGCGAATGGTAGTCCAATTGAAGTAAAAGGGATGAAAGAAATGTCGGTAACATTAGGCCAGAAATCTTCTTTCCTATGGAATTTTCTAGTAGCCGATGTCAAGGACCATATCATTGGCATGGATTTCTTGACACATTTCAAGCTGGCATTAGACCTCAAGGCTAGGACTATCACAGAAGGCGTAGGGACATCAATAAATAATGAGTCTAACGTGTCGGCAGTTAGAACAGTCCTCTTACCTCGTCCAACAGTCGCACATGACTTTGCTGATATAATCGAGAAGCACCTAGCAGTGTTTCAACCTTTTAGTGCCAAAAGAATAGGTTTGAAAATAGGAGTAGAACACCAGATAGAATTGGTAGCTCCGTTACCTTGTTCACCAAAGGCTCAACCATTGGCACAACACAAGCAACAAGTAGCTGTGTCAGAATTTTATCAATTGCGCGAAGAGGGGATTTGTAGAAGGTCAAATTCCAATTTTGCTTCCCAAATAGTGGTAGTTCCCAAACCTGAACCGGGTCAATGGAGGGTTTGTGGGAATTATCGTCTATTAAACTCAGTGACAAAGGGTGATTCTTATCCTCACTCTAACCAAAGTACTCTGGTCCAAAAGATAATGGGATATGAAGCTTATTCAACTATAGCTCTCCAGAAAGCGGATTATCAAGTACCAATGGAAGAAAGTTCGATACCACTCACCGCAGTCACATTTCCAAGAGGGTGATCTCATGAATTTCTTCGAATGCCTTTTGGTTTGAAAAGTGCCAGTCAGACATTCCAGCGTTTGGCTGAAGAAATCCTTCAGAATTGTCCATTTGCGAGAGTATATATAGACGACATAATAATTTTTAGTCGCTCACGAAATGAACATCGTACGCATTTGGAAACGGTTTTGACCAGGCTGGAACAATATGGATTAGTGGTCAAACCGAATAAGAGTAATATCGGTTGCTCTTCAGTTAAATACCTTGGTCATATACTTTCCAAAGACGGAATTAAGCCTTTTGAAGATAAGGTCCAAGCCATTAAGGACGTAACTGAACCCAGAACTGTACGCCAGTTGCGAAGGTTCTTGGGCATGATCAGCTATTATCGTCGATTCATTCCAGGTCTAGCCGGAATTCTTGGATCGTTAACAAGACCATCTCACTCTTGAAAAGAGCACGATCAAGAAGTCTTGGCCTATCATCTTGAGTCAAGAAGACCGAGAAAATTTCCAAAGGGCCAAGGATATGTTAAGTGACGTAACCACATTAGCACCTGTAGATTGGGAAAAACATTTCGAACTAATCACTGATGCCTCAGATGTTGCATTAGGGGCAGTGCTACAGCAAAGAGATCGGGACGTAGTAAAACTGATTGGGTTTTATAGCCGTAAGCTTACTGATCGAGAAAAACGTTACGATACGTTTGGCAAAGAGCTTCTAGCCGTGTATGCCGCAGTGTTACACTTCGAGCATTACTTAGATGGTCACAAGTTTAAGTTATTGACCGATCATAAGCCATTGATCAGCATACTTGGTAAGACAGCTAGGCTTAATTACTCTCGTAGAGTAAATTCCCAAATAACACGGTTAGCAGAGTTTGATTTCACTGTGTCTCATATTGCTGGTAAAGAGAATGTGGTTGCAGATGCACTAAGCCGACCGAATGAAGCTGATGTCGATACGATATTTCAAGGTCCTTTGAAAAGTTTAGAAGAATCAATGCACGATTTCGTTAGTCAAATCGAGGAAGCGCAAGGACTGGATCCCTTTACATTGGTATTGTCCAAAAGACCAGGATATGTGCGTAAACTCATAAGTGGCAAGTGGTTGTTATGCGAAACATCTAGAAGTCAACCACGACCATATGTGCCATTGGAGTTACGGGCCAAAATTATCCAAGTATTACATAACATGGGTCATCCATCCATTAAAGCCACCATACGATTAATCAACGACAGATACGTATGGCCACATATGTCTAAAGATATACGGGTATGGGTAAGAGCCTGTACCAAGTGTCAAACGTGTAAGGTGTGGAGACATACCAGGACCGATATAAAGAACATTGGAATACCAAATGGACGGTTCAGACACGTACACATAGACATTGTTGAGATGCCTGAAGTAAACGGAAACAAATACTTGCTGACTATGGTAGATAGATTTAGTCGTCAATTTGAAGTGGCGATTTTAAAAGACATGACAGCACAAGAAGTTTTGTTCGCGTTTCTAGTGATCGCGGTAGTCAATTTATGTCAGAGCTTTTCGTAAGATCTCTCAACGTCATGGGAATCACTATAATTCATACTAGCGCGTATAACCCACGAGCAAATGGGATGGTAGAAAGGCTACATCGTGAACTGAAAGCTGCATTAAGGTGTACTAGTGGAACAAGCTGGATACACGATCTTCCTATAGTACTACTCGCCATGCGCAACAGATATAGGGCACAATTAGGAACTTCCATTGCAGAATTAGTTTATGGAGAACCATTAAGGTTGCCTGGAGATCTTCTAATTGAAACTCCAAGTAGTCTTGATTGGGCTTCTAGTTATGTAGATTGGTTTGTAGGAGCACTTAGAGACAAGATGTGTCGTTTGGCCCCAACCAAAACTAGAAAACCTAAAACTAAATGCTATGTGTCCTCTGATTTAAAATCGGCATCGCATGTTTATATTACTAATGAGAATAGGAAGAACTGCCTAACACCATTTTACAAAGGACCATACAAGGTCAAGAGGATGACTGATAAGAATGTCATCATAGAAATAAATGGCATTGAGGATTGTGTTACGTTGGATCGCTGTATTCCCCAGTTTATCTGGATTGACGGTGTGACCGAATTAAAAGATGCGTTGAATGACCGTTCCATGGGCGAATCTGAGGTGTGCAATCCCATCTTGCAGACACATAATGAAATGCAGCAATTTGAAAAACCGTTGTCTAACATATCAAAATCTTATTCTACTGAATCACAGCATGAAAATTATTTGTCAACGCCAGATGATATTGAAGAACCAGCGAATGTTATATCGGGCGAGATGACGACGTCAGGGGCGCCAGTATGCACAAAACGATCTGGAAGAATACTACGTCAGCCGAAGAACGATGATTACATCTACTATTAGTCGTTCCTCTCTTTTTTTGAGAAGGTGGTGTGTGTAGAGGATGTTGAATCCTCCGCCTTATATAAAATGACCTTGAATGATAAATTTAAACCACCATAGCTGATTGTAACAACTTTATTTAAAAAGAATTTTTTCTTTTTATTTTCCAGAACATTCTTTGTTTAAAGACTTGATTTTTAAAATTGTGCGCTTTTTTCAGTTTTTGAGTATCGTGCTTCCGAGCTGGTTGTAGATTTTCGTTTGCTGCATTTTTAACATTTCTCTCCATAATAACGATTACAACATTATCCAATAAATATCTTTCGACACTTGCCTTGTGTTCTGATATAATATAACACTGAGGAGGAGTCTTGGAACAGGTAATTTATTTATTATTGTGGGTCACGTACACATCAAAGCAGATTATTGCTGAAGATATAGCTTTCCAACTTTCACCTTCCAAACGCCACAAGTAAGTGTCAATTTAAGTATCATAATTCTTGATCATGAATGCCGATATTAAATTAGAAGATGTATTTCATTTAGGGCAGGACCTAATGGATTTAAATCTCATTGACACAGATAACAATGTAGGCAAAACAGACTCTACTGTGAATGTTAGGACTTCTAGCGAACTGGCATCTATGGGGCTTACAAATACCAATAGGTTTGGGGCCTCAACACCAACACAAAATTTCTTTTTTTCTTTAAATCAAGTTTTCGAGCTCGAAATAAGCAGCAATCCAGTTGTATTTAAAATGTCGAGAAACATAGCAAAATTACCGCCAATCAAATACATTTGGATTGGTTTTTGTTTGAAGTTCCCGCCAAATCATTGATTGTTTAAAAGTAAAACATATTTGTAAACGCCTCAGCTTCAAGTAAATGCCGTACGACGTTATAAACACGGTTAAAGTGCCATAAATAAAGTGTTATGTACTGTTAGGGGGCCCTTAACAGGGCCGGTCGTGCGTTCTCCGGCAAATGCCGAGAAGTTCCGTAAGTATGAAGACGTCCTAGAGTCTTGGGTTGACTTGGGCTGTGGTTCCTTCTGTTGTTGCGTTGTAATCTCGATGTGGAAACTTCGTTGAAGTTTTGCATTAATTAAAAAATAATGAACCATAAATGTTTGGCTTAAGTATGCTTGTTTATTGCTTCAACAATGATATGATGCCAAGAAACCACTAAGAATTGCTACACAAATTGTTAGATCTAGTGGTCGGTCATACCGCGTAAGGCAAAATAGAGCAATTTAAGATTTGGGAGCCGCAGCGTGAAGATTTAGAGGTAAATCACCTCTGAAATTGCCAGGCTGAAATTAAAACCTATGCAGGCTGGATCGTCGTCAATGCGTTTGTATACGACCAAAGGAGCTAGAGTGGGCCCGACGTTGTGGTCATGATATTTGTAGAGTGGTCTTTGTGCAATTGATGAAGTTGAGATATGCATTGAAAGTGGCCTGTACGATGATATGAAGCTGATAACTACTTAGTGTTGCTGCACGAAAGCGTTAGCTCCAAGTAGCTCGTCATACCAAAATAGGCAGTGTGATGTAATATGTGAGAAATACATGATAATGTAAAAATATATACATTAAAATTAAAGGTAACTGCATAAAGAAATATGTACACTAACGTTGCCTCAGAGTTGGCATAAAAACAAAGAACTGTTCAAAAATGCTACACAATTATTAATTAAGAACAGCTGGTTAGGCCACGTGAGATCAATGCGAAAAATAACGTAAGGTTAAAAAATGTTTTGTACGTAGAATAACGAAAAGTTAATGTTAATAAATATCAATTACGCGTTATGCAAAGCAGGCTATTGCGATTGTGGGCAGACGGAGCCTGAGACGTGTGTAGAAGGTTGAACGCTCTCAGGATCAGGCGGTTCGATAAACAGTTTCAACCTGTCTATGCTTACTGATGTCGGTGTAGCGCCTTGCATAATAATGAAGTATTTTGGCTGTCTGAGCAAAATCGGGTAAGGACCGCGATACTTCGGTTGTAGTGGTGCAACAGCAGTGTTGCTGCGAACGAGTGCTCTCTTGCAGCTGTGGAGCTGCGGGTGAACGAAGACTGGACGAGGCGTGTGTCTCGGCTGCTGTTCAGACATGTTACCGAAATGAAGTCGAAGGCGGGTAGCTTCGTCTTGTGGGTCATCCTGTGTGGGTAGTAGACGTTGGAGCTGACTAGGCAGGCGTAGATCCATGCCATACAAGAGTTGTGACGCAGACATTTTAATGGATTCACGAGTACGGGAACGCATGGCAAGCAGAACTAAAGGTAGTGCATCGACCCAGTTGCCATTAATGGACGAGGATGCTAAAGCAGCTTTGAGTTCCCTATGCATTCTCTCTACCATACTGTTAGCTTGGGGATGGTAGGCAGTCGTCTGGCATAAGGTGTATCCCATGTACCGCAAGGTAGTTTTGGAACGATCCAATGAGAAGCAAGTGCCTCTGTCAGTGATGACCTCATTGGGAACACCATAATTGGATATCCGTGCAGAGATAAAACCGTTAGTTACTTCGTCTGCAGAACTGGTGCCAAGAGGTAATGCCGCAGGCGTGAAAGTTGTCAAATTGCCATTCGTTTAGACGTGAAAGCTGTCTTTCCACTCTGGCAGGATACTTAGTTATAGTCGAAGTTGCGTTTCGAAGTGCGCTAACTAGTGGTGCATGATCTGTGAAAACAACAAATCTGCTACTGCCAATGATGCTGATAAAATGGCGCACTGCGTCGTGAATAGCGAGGAGTTCTCGACTGAAAGAGTCGTATCTCGTTTCTACTAGTTGGAGAGTACGCGAGTAGAATTTGATAGGCTTCGGAACTCCGTCAATCTCTTGATCCAAAGTGGCTCCAATAGCGAATTCAGAAGCATCTGTCGTGAGTAGAAATGGTCGTTGAAAATCTGGATGCGTTAGCATTGTGGCATTTGCTATCGAGTTGATGGCGAGTCGAAGTAATTCCTCGTCTTCGGATGACCAAACAATGATGAAATTCTTGCTAAGTCCGTTTTGATTCCGCAGGTACCTGCACAAAGGATAAAGTTGTCTTGAAAGGCCCAGAAGGAACTTGCGATGGTAGTTTAGTACTCCCAGAATTTTCTGCAACTCGCTAACAGTCTTCGGTGACTTGTAGTCTTGATTAAATTTTCCTTTCACGGCAAAGGTTGAATACGTTGTGGCCTGATACGATGCCCTAAGATGTTCATGGATGTAGTTGCAATCTGCGTCTTGTCACAGTTGATCTTGAGTCCGTGGTTGGATAGGCGTGAGAGGACATTTCGTAGATGTTTCGCATGAGATTCTAGATCTGGACTGAATACCATAATGTCATCTAGATATGACATACAACAAGCAGAGTCGTCGCGAAGTATGTTGTCTATGAATCTTTGAAATGTCTGAGTAGCACACTTGTGTCCAAAAGGCATGTAAAGATATTCGAAAAGGCCAAATGGAGTGATGACTGCAGTTTTCTCGATATCCTCTGGTGCTACCGGTATGTGATGGTACGCTTGTCTGAGGTCAATCATTGAGAAGAAATTGCTGCCGCTGAGTTTTTCAAGTAAAGTGTTGATATTTGGAATAGGATATGCATCAGATTTTGTCACTGAATTTAGCTTACGGTAGTCTCCGCAGGCTCTGTACGATCCGTTTGATTTAGAGACTAAGTGCAGTGGTGACGCCCATGAACTTTTCGATGGTCTGATGATTCCCTCTTCCAAAAGCTTTGAGAATTCTTCTTGGGCAGCTTTCAGCTTAGCAGGAGCCAGTGGTCGCTTCTTGAGTGCAATAGGTTGTCCTTCTGTAACGATATGATGCATCGTGTTGGAGACTCGTAGCTCTGACTTGTTAAGATCGAAAAGCGATTTGTATTTTCGAAGAGCTGCTGATATCTCTGCTGAATGATGCACTGGGGTTGGCTGAATGACCTGTAACTCCAAACGCTCGGAGGCAAGTGTCCAAAAGCTTTGCTCAAGTCCGGTGGAGGGGTCGATGATCTTTTGATTGGCAAGGTCAACAATGAGCCGAAATTTCAGAAGGAAATCAATGCCTATTATATTATGTGAGACTTTGGCAATGATGAAGTTGTGAGAAAATTTACGTCTTAGACCTATGTTGAGTGTGCGGTACCGGTAGCCATAAGTTGGTATGGGCTCGCCTGTAGCTGCTTCGGGAAGAACGCTTAGCGACATCTCGGCCATTGAATCACCCTTGAGAACTGAGACTGCGGCACCTGTGTCTACGACAAATTCTTCGCCGGTTTTGAAATAAAGAAGGTGCAGAAGCTAGTTGGGCTGTTTGGCCAGGTCATGCAAACAAGTAGGCTGGTGATTGCGACCGGCGTTGTCCGTTTGGCTCTCTATGCGAAAAATTCGGCGTGGACGAAAAGAGTCGACAGGGATGTCGGATTATAATTGGTTTCTTCCCTGTGGCGCCGTTGATGCCGTTGATGCGCAGAAAGTACGGTCTTCTACTTCCTGCGCCAGACGTTTCTCGATCCTGATGCACCCTTGCGCCTGTGTTCTGTTGTCCTTTTCATCCACTGTGTAAATTGACACTCATTCGGAAATTCTTCGGAACGACAAAGATAGACTTGGCATGAACAAAAAAACTTCTGATGATTATAACAACAGTACTTTGGGGCATATCTGTTAAAGGATTGCGGGGATCTCGATCGCCAGCTACCGTTATAATTAGGTTTAGGAACGAATTTGGGCCGAGAATTCACTTGATTTAGCTCGAATTTCGTTATGGCCAATCCTTCTAGAACTTTAGCCATGTTCGCTAATGTCCTCTCTAAAGAGGAGAGCCTATCATCTTGCGGGGGTAAACAAAGGGATGACGGATTAACCTTGGGTTTCAAAACTCTAAATTCTAACTCACATCTCTCAGACAAGTCATCTATAGAGAGGGTGTAGGGAAGCTGTCTGGCAAATAGTTTTACTGCTTGTGGAAGATTGCTAATAAAAAAATCTTAGCCTCATGGTCAGAAATATTGGTTTTATACCAACGTTTCCGTAATTACCTTAAAATTTCGATGGGGCCAAGGTTTGGTATGTCTAACTGTGCGTATTTATTTATTATCTACTCGGTTTCTGTGGGCCCAAGCAAGGATTCTACTTAATTTTCTATGCCCAAAATGGGATTAGGTAGCTTCCTAATGGCCTCAAACTTAGAATAAATCCGTCGCTGCAATTCAGAAGGTAGTTTAGCAAACACCTTTGACAGTTTTTGATGACTTTCATAATCAGGAAACGGTGAGAAAGCGGAGTCTACGCGAATAAAGAATAGTTCACTATCTCCATCCCAAACAGGAACATCAATATCTAAAATTGGACCTGACATTCTAACAATCTTACGGGATCTTAAAAGCATAAATTTATAAGCAAGATGAAAATGTTTAAATATACTTTAACGAAACGCTTACCCACTAACAGCTTCCACAGTTGAAATAGAGTCTTCCTTAGTTGAATGAGCGCAGAACACATATGAATTAGTTTCTTCATCAAAAACGTCACAGTTTTGTACGTAGATACTAACAGCTTCCAAAATTGAAAACTTCCGCAGTTGAATCTGTCGAGTACGTACGGTGCAGTTTTGTACGTAGGAAAATTGAATAGAGCATATACCACCCAAAAAATACCCCAGAAGTCCACGACTTTAGAGTGAACACATATACCCAAAATAATTCCCAGAAGACCACGACTTTAGACAGAACAAGTATACCCAACAAATACCCAGAAGACCACGACTTTAAGAGAAAATATATACCCAACAAAATTCCCAGAAGACAACGACCAGAGTAATGAAAACGGATACGCAAATGTTAATCTATTTTTATCCCAAATAAATGAAAAAGAAAGTCAATTTTATTTATACTAAAAAGAAACAGTACAGTACTCAGTATCCTGGCGTGGTCGCCAATTCTGTAAACGCCCCAGCTTCAAGTAAATTCCGTACGACGTTATAAACTCGGTCGTGCGTTCTCCGGCAAATGCCGAGAAGTTCCGTAAGTGTGAAGACGTCCTAGAGTCTTGGGTTGACTTGGGCTGTGGTTCCTTCTGTTGTTGCGTTGTAATCTCGATGTAGAAACTTCGTTGAAGTTCTGCAATAATTGGCTCGTCTCTCTAGTTGTACAGCAACAAGATTGGCGTCACTGATGTTGCCAATTTTTGGTGAAGACAATCCATTACTTATCGTAGTTGATGACAGCCGACAGCACGCACACGTAACGCACAGCAGAATGCAAACGCGACAACTCAACTGCATGGTAAATTTTCCGTGCTTAATAGCCATGCCATAGTAATATATGTCTACTTGCACACTATTGGTTAACGGCGAGATTCGCTTTTTTCTCATTGGTGCAGCGTAAATCAAATTGAATTTAATTTACGGAATATGTCGGCAACTTATTTGTGTCTTTACATATTTTACATTATGAGTTAAATTTTCAAAAATTATATTTCGAAACAGGAATAAATTGCACAAGTTTGTGCAATAGGAATAACATTTGCTGTTATTTCAGGTTACAATGTTATAGACGATATGAAATATGAGATACATGAGAATGTGTAAACTGAAAATTATTTGCGTGAAATATTTGAAGTTATATGTGTTTATAATTTTAACAAATTTTTTATTAACAATTTGTAACTGCCAGAAAATTATATGACCGCTAAATCGAAACAAAGACTGATAATATAGTATAGTTTAAATAGGGATATTTTATTCAGACGAATGTTTTTATGTGTTCCTTTCTTATTTGAATTGCAAAACTGATTGTTATAGGTGCACGATCTTATTTTAAAACAGGTATGCAAAACACAGTTAATAAACGCAATTTTATTTTTGCCAGAATAAACTCGACTGTCATATCTGGTACTTTATGTATTAAACGGAATTAAGCGGGATAAATGCATACCTTTTACAACAGCATACATTAAGACCAAATGCACATACCGGGGAATGCCTAACTGCACAAAGACGCAAAAAAAATTCTCCCATTATAATTCAAATCCTATGAGAAATTATGTACGTTACTTAGCTTAGGTTTAGGAATATTACATATATCAGCTTCCATTGTGAGTAAGTATATCGATTTTACTTTGAAAAATACGTGAAAATTCGCCAGATTTTGCGTGTGATTATTATAAACAATATTTGTAACAATTGCGTAAAATTTCTGTTCCTTGCCAGGTATGTTTATTCTAAAATACACCTTAATTCGCTATTTTTATTAATCGATAAGTCCGGCCTACAAAACGGACTTAGCAGCTATTAAATTTGCATACGTATACAATGTTGGACTGTTCAATTGTTGAGAGCTTATCATTTATAGTTGTATTTGGCAAACGTTCGTTTATATATTGAAATATTAATAATGTGTTAGGCAACCGAGAGGTCACTATTTTTTAATTAGTTGGACAAACAATGGGCAAATGACTTCTGGACATCGGATTTAGAAAAAAAGCCTTTTAATTGCAACAAGTCTTCAATATTTTTAGTTATAATGCGTTCCATGCACTTCATAGGAAACATTATTGAATTATAGCAAAAACGCATTTAATATTGATACAATTTGGTAATTGGCAAACCTGGTCGATGCAAATCCATGTTGATAAATAAGACTGCATTAAAATTTGTCATTGGCTAAAGCAAAAAATCATAATTAACAGAAAGTCAAAATTTTTAAAAAACCATTTATTCCACAAGCAGGAATTTTCTAGCAAGTATTGCTACTGGATTGTTCACAATTAGTTTTAGTAAAATATGTAGTGGTTTAGGAAATAGATAATAAAGCTAATCATCAAAAGAATGTCATAACACAGAATTTGATTTTGTTTATTTAGAGGACGCTGTATTTTAACGATATTTTTGAGAACAAACATTATCTAACTGTAAATAATTATATTAATTGTAAAATTATATATATAGATATAAAGCCATATATTTATATAAAATGCGAGCATATATAAATGAATGAGTAAATATTGTGAATTGTTTAAGCTTACATTGCTGTTGTTTATTGGTAAAGGAAAAAAATTGAATAATTGATTCACGTATATAAAGACAAAAGTTTGCTAAGGTGTTTACAATTACTTATATATATGTATGTTCAGACACACACACACATATATATATATATATATATATATATATATATATATATATATATATATATATATATATATATATATATATATATATATAGGTGCATTTATGTGACAAATTATTTTTTGTCGTTTATTTGTGTGTTTTTCAATGGTTTTCCCTTGCTATCTATTTCTCCATCTGTATATTAGGTCTTGACCGAAGTTTGACTTAGGCTCTTTCTCGTCCTTTCTATCGAAGTAACCATAAATTGCAGCCTACAGGCATCATTTGTCTCAACAAACGTGTTTGACGCTTTCTGGATTTTAGGTTTAATTTTAATTAATTTGACATTGCGACATACCGTTTTACCGCTATTTGTTCGATATGTTCTCATTTACCTTCCATTAACTGTTTGCACATATGATAAGCCTAAAACGGATATTGGTGAAAGTGAATTGGTGGAAAACGTTTGAATCTGTTGTTTAGGCTGATATATATATATATATATATATATATATATATATATATATATATATATATATAATTTGATGAATATTTGGAATATTCATTGTTTAAATTTGTATTTTTGTCGTTTTTTGTGCTTGGTTTTATTTTTTTTAAATTTGGCTAAAGCAGATTCGTATGAGAGAGCGATTATGACTTATGTTTGTATAACCTATATCCATATTCTGATTCAATACTTCTAAAAATATACTCCGTCGAAAGTAACTCAGGGTACTTATTCACTTATGAATCGAAATAGCCAAGAAACCTGTAGATTTAACTGAATTTTTGATTCAGAATTATAATACGTATCAAATGCACTGTGAGAATTATAACAACAGCAGAGCTTTACATCTTTCTTGCCGATTTATCATATTTTGCATAGTCTTGAACACGAAAAATGAAGGTGTAGCCTATGAAAAAGAATAAACGTTATTTATGTGGATAAGCTGATAAATTTGAAAGTTTAACTTCAAATGCGCCAGACCAGCTGAATGCTCTGGTACACAAGCAGAAACCAAAATGGCGATCCAAAAGCTTTCGTTCGATAGCAGGAAATTGTATTCAGCAAATTTAATTTTTCCTTCACTTCGTGTAAATCCCGTTAATGCAAAGTGAGAAGGTAGTACCAAAAACGTATGGTACAGATGCAGAATAATACGTTAACAATATAGGCAAGAATTTGCACGGTAAACCTCATCGAATAAAGTTATTATAATGTCCTAATATTATATTTAAATATAGAACATTATAGTTCGCATTCAGAAGTGTATGGAACCATTATATAGTAATAATTTCCAATTAATAATGTATGATACAGATAACAATTATATATCGCATGAACTTGGCGATTGGTTTAGAACGTTACGTTTAGAAACGACCCCTCTATCTACAATATTTTCGAATATGTGCAAAAATGTACGATATAATAGAAGTAGCACTACTAAATTTAATCAGACCTGTGTAAAAATACTGAAAGCGGACTATGTTGTACCAGGCTGTTTACACTGAACATTCAGGCTGAGCACAAATTGAAGCAGTTGTAAACATGGGACAACTTGACGTGGTTCAGTTAGATTTCATCTTAAACAGTGAATAAGTTCATATAGAATATAGTACTAAACAGCTAACAAAACAAATATTTTGCTTATCCAACTAAACTAAGCAGCTAAAAAGACTTACAATCATTATAAATTTCACGACCGGGATAAATTATTTCGTAGATAATGGCAAATCTTTATAAATTCTGAAGTAGGCTCTGATGCTAATTTGGCGTTAGATATATTTCCAACATGAGACACCGGTTAACAGTTTTGCATTTACGCTTTTTGTCAATTCACATTTAATTTCGAGTTATAACAAAACATTTTGCCAAAATTTTGTCGTAACTAGACTTGTAAAAAGTTAAAAACTTTATTACCTTTTGGAGTATGCATTCTTTTGCGGATCTGGCAGATTATAAGAGAGTCGACTCAATTACTGGACCCACACATGAAAATTAGACTAAAGTTTGCGAAAGTTTCGAATAACAGGCCAATTATTATTTTTGTTTTATACTTTGACTTCGATATCCACATTTATTATTGAACGCCAATCAAATCTCGATTTAGGCAAAACAAAATTAGGAGTTACCAATATGTTGCATTATATCAATAAGACGTGCATCCAGTTTACACTAAATTTGTAAATGCTACCTTTAGCTAAACCAAAGATTCTCCGTGATGGGTTTACGGTATACATAAAGGTAGGGCATCTTTGCTATCTTTAGAGTTGAAAAAAAAGAAAAAAATTTGCTTGCAGAGATTATTGTATGCTAATCACTAAGACATAAATGGTGTTTATCCAATATTCAATGTTAAAAAATTGCTCGCAAATCATTGTTTTAGTAACTATACTACGGATATTGACACAATATAACCTTACTATCACATTCCCATAATCTCTAAAGGGAACAACTGTTGTCCTAACAAATTTTGATCTAATTGATTATAATTAAATGCCTTCGGTTTTTAACTGAAAAACCCAGATCATTAGGAGATTTATTGATAAAATCCTCCTTAATCACACCAAAGATGGTATGACATGTTTCACAGTTTCACCAATTTTTGTCAGATCCTAAATTTATATGTAAAATATCTTAACAATGTCATTTATCACTTAGCAGAGCACAGGTTTAAAATCAGATATAATAACACAAAATCACATTGTACGTAGAATAAACTTCTAAATTTTTAATCAACATTTAACGAGAACGGTGTTACCACACTTTCAAACCCGAATTTCGACAAACTCATTCTACACGCAAATGGTGCTTTAGAATTTCCATGGCTACAACACGGAAGAAAGGAGTTACATAAATGATGAAGCCACTACATTTTTACGCATGTATTATTTAATCTGTGGAATTTGGAAATAGCATATTTCGACTGAAATTCCGCTCTACTCAGGAATGGAACACGTCAATTTAATAGTGCCCCGTTCAGCTGCTGAAGTATTGTCTTCGCAGACAATTTTTCTTAAAAGTGTGTTTTAAAACGCAACTTAAACTATTTCTAACTATTCTGTTAGAATAGAACGGCAGCTATCACAACGAAACAAAAAACTGTTGATGTGTCTTTAAAGCCAGGCGTTTCAGTAAAAGCACACATATCCTATCGGAGGCAGCATGATAAATTCAAGCAAACAGAAAACTACCAAATAATTTCTAAGAGCCTAACGTTAAATCGACAAACGTTTCCAAGGATCAACAGCTCGTCATCGAATTAAATCAATATTCATGATGTGGAATGTTTTACCATTACAATACATCCCAGGAACTTAGCCGAATAAATCAGTTTGATCACGAATTCCCAGCGGTAACTTTGCGATGCAATCCTCTTGATTTACAACTCAGGTAGTTAGGCCTCGGTCAGATATAGTAAAGATAGTTTCTGCATATATATCAATAAGAAGAATTTCAAGCGACATGGTTCCGTTTGCCAAATGGGCAACGACTAAACTCAATTGCCAAATTCATTCCATGTTAGAGAATTTCATAATTAAATTGTCCTTTAAGGTCATTGTTCACATTGATATTGTTAATATAAATTGAGGATTATGTTTCATCTTTGACCTAAGTCATAACCGTTATATATTTTCTAGATATTTTCATCTCATGGCAATAACTAATCAGACGAAATCAACATAGCTATAGTCTCCACATGGCATACTAACCGACATGATTCTTCATCCGGCAGTTTTAGTACAACAAGGCAATTTATGGATAACACTTTACATTAAACCATATAATTTTTCATTCAGTCTAATGACATGATTGCGAGAATGCATAAAACTTAGAAGTAGTCATGCCATTTCTGAATATTAATGACATATCGTTCGATGTATTTTCCTTAAAACATCTGGTAATGGTTTATAATGCATGCAAATTTAATCGTAAATCTGCGTCACAGCTCTTTTACAGTATAAACTTAAGTGAGTCTTACCAGACCAAACGAGTTATACACGACCAACATAACTAATTAAGCCAATTTCCTCCTTTTCGCTATCACTTCCGTGCTGTCAGCTAATAAAATTAATTACGTTACGCGTCCAGCATTAACCTATCCGCTGATTTAAAGCCGCAGTAAATAATTAATACATAATGACTCCGTTTCGGCGCCACTGAAACCGTAATATCGTGTTTCATATTTCGTTACACTCCAACAGAAAAATATTATCGTTTTACTAGGTTCAATCATTATATTAGTTAGCATAGATAAATTTAAAGCATCCTTCAAACCGACAGATCGTAACAACATACAAACTTATTCCAATGCAGCGTTTTGCGTACGCGGGTAGTAGCTTTGCACGGACAGTTTCACAAAGATCCGATTGATCACAATTTCCAATTTTGTTTTGTCTTTGATCGGGTTGAGTTTGTATTCGTCCCAATGGAAATGCGGTTCTATCACATCTTTGTTTACTGGCTACGTTTCGGAAGTTGATTCCCACTTCCATCTTCAGGCCAATTAGTCTCCTTATATCCACAGCACAATACTCACAATAGCAGATTTAAGCAAATGTGGTAACCTCGTTCCAAAACCATTCTATTTATATTTTTTTTGACTCAACACTAGTTTTAAACATAGAATTTGTCTCAGTAACTAAACTCAATATATAACTATTTGTAATTAGCAGACCAATCCTTACCTCAGCTATCTCAAATTCCCGGTATACATAATCTCATCTCGTGTGCAGAATGTTGTAGGGGAGAGAGAAAGTATCGAACCTTTTTTTATTTGTTATAACTGTATTGCTACTATGTCACGGTAATCAAAAATTCAAAACTGATAAAACCAAAAACCTTGACTGTCAAATACTGTATTTTATTTAAAGCCGGGAACTCTAATGTATACAATGGTGTATGAGGTATTGCGCACATAGTAACAAATTAGTTCAAATATGGAGCAGCAAGTTACTTAGATGGAAGGAGAGTGAATGTCATAGCGACGCTTAGGTGAAAGATTAAAGAGAGAAAGGTAGAGAGAGTATGGACAAACTAACGGTTTTCAAAACTAATCGTAAGCACAATGCGAAGTTAATCAACTCTTAGAAATAATTGCATAAGAATATATGCTCATATGACTAAAATAATTCATTATACCTATATACATATATATCTAAATATAATATCGTAACACCTTTATATATATATATATATATTTGAAGAAGGACCATTGGTAATTGTTAACCATGAATATTTTCTATTCTTATTATTTATTTATTACGTTAGTCACACCTTATATCAATATATAAAATACATATCAATATGTATAAAAACATATATATAAATATAAGCAACAGTGTGAGTCCAATATCCCTAATCCTATATATATATATATATATATATATATAATTATATTATTATTATTTTTGTTATTCACACCTTATATTAATATATAAAATACATATCAATATGTATAAAAACATATATATAATATAAGCAACAGTGTGAGTTGAATGTGTTGTATATATATATATATATTATTCAAAATTTTACCATCTTAATATATATATATATATAATTATATGGTAATGTATAAAATGATTAATGTCCGCATATGTATATATATATTAAGTATATAGAATAAACCTATCTATCTACAGATAGGCCTATCTATAAGTCCGTCTATCTACCACATTTTGAGTTCCTCTTAAAAGGATACTTGATAGCTGTTAACTATG
>JAQBSW010005376.1:0-58143 GCA_029291075.1 Eudiplozoon nipponicum | reverse complement strand
ATATATATATGCATATATATGTATATATATATGCATATATATGTATATATATATATATATGTGTGTGTGTGTGTGTGTTTATCCAGTAGACAGGTTTTGTCCTCATAAAGTACTGTCCAGAATTTGCCGCGGACAAAACTCGAAACTGGTGCATTTGCTTTGGAGTCTCAGATTATTGGCTGTGCCACCAGTGCCGTATACTGCGCACATCAGTGAGCATAGGAAATTCATCCAGTAGACCGGTTTCGTCTTTATTGGGAACTGGTCTAGTACTGTCCAGAATTTTTCGTGGTCGGGACTCGAATTGGAGCTCATTCGCTTCGGAGTCGGAGACTATATATTTCGTCACTCGTGCTGTATACTACACGCAATTTAAATTCATATTGCAACTTACGTTTCTAGTTAGCTTGTCCTTCATGTGGAACTTGTGTGTAATCTCTCAAAACCTGAAGTCATAACTAGCCACCATCAATCTATCATTTTCCAACATACGCCATCCAACTTTGGGCAGTTACATTGGATTAGGATTTATTATATATATTTTCGAAAAGAGATAAATTAAGAAAATTTGGACGTTGGGAGAGTGAAATCGAAAAACGTTCCATCATATACGAGCATTAATCGTAGGTAATATAGTTAAATGGTTTGACGTTTCCCTGTTCCCCACTGTTCCACTTGGCAGTCGAAAGTAAACCAAGAGTTAAATTAATAATTTATATATTATTAGATTCCTGCTTATAAATTTCATTCAATTAGTATATAAGTATATCAATCCATAATTAGGACAAAAAACGCAATTTTTGTTCACAAGAATTTTATTTTGACAAATTTTAATTTTTTAACGATGTATTTTAAGTATATATGTTCCAACGCAAACCAAATTTCAAAATTTTGCAGTTTGTGCTAATTGGAAAAAATGTCGTTGAAACGAACAGCTCGATTAGAGTTATGCAGTTTGTAATTCCATAGCTGTCTGGTGAAAAGTTTTACCTGAACTAAGGCTCAGATATTATTTTTCTGAGTACCAATGTTTTATGTAAGGCATCACGAATTTTGTCTTAGAGAATACTCATTTTCATCTCTGGTGTGTAACTTATTAAGCCAAATCAGAATTCGTTGTTATTAACAAAAAGCTAAAGAAATACTAGAAAGTCTTTGAGTACATTTAAAACAAAATAGTTATCCTTGAGTAAAAAAATGAAGAATCTGAGTAGCCCCAAATAAAATATTTGTTGAGTAGTTGTTATTTTGAATATATCTAATTGATATCCTTATGCAAATAAAAATAGGCCACATTAAATTAATACACCGGCAAAAGTAATTATCATACAGTGATATTTGTTTTAGCGAAAGAGATCAACTTCAAGCTTTAGCATAATCGCCCATTATGAACCATTCAACTTACCTGTGCAAAGGTATATACACGAAGTATAATTTGATAGCCGAGGTATCGTGCACATTACATTGCTTTATTATTTTTTTTATATTTGACTGGATTGGCGATCGAATGAAATAGGTAGTCGGAAATGCGTGTCGAAACATCTCTGGAAAAATGTTGGAAACAGTTTAACAACCCTTTTGTGCAATATCCTGTTGCTCAAAATATCTATTCATTTAAACTTTCCAGAACCTATGAATAGAAATATAAATGTTCGCTTACATTTATAAAGCACATGCGCTTTAGCTGCATAAATCTAAACTAAATTTCCAGAAATTCGGCTATAATGACAACCAATGCGCTAGGCCTGCAACCAGCTTTGTGTAAGTCTATAAACGAAGATCGGAGTTTCTTGCACATTGGGCATAACTGGTGGCTTGGCGACATTACCCAAAATACACCTTGAATCTTCGTTAATGGACCGTTGGAAGATAGACAAAGACAACGACGACCACACTGAGCGAAGAATGGCGATAATTATGCTCCGGCACTTTGGAGTTAGCCTCGCAAATTGTTGTCCATCTTATCTTTTCTGCGGCTAGGTTTTGCTAAAGTGACATATGATGTCTGCCAACTAGATAAAAGTTTATAAATACGCAGTTTCGTATGCCGTAATTTCAAAATTTGACATGAAATTTATCAATGCTCCTTTTATTTATTGCATATGTGTTTCAACGGCTTTCACTTCATTATTCAAAGATTGTCGACAACATTTCAGGCAACCGGAGGTATTAAACCGCAAAGAAGAAATCGTCTGGTTAATCACCCATTTTCCTCACTAGACGAAAGTTATATGCCAGTCCCCGGAGTAAGTATCTCATACCATTGTTTTTTCGGTTGCATTTTGTTGATTATTTTGATGGTCTAATTACTAATCACTTTCGCTTTTCTCGTGACTCATCAATTCCGTGAATTTAATGAAATTTCGATTATGAAATAACTAGAATAAAGTTTTTTTACACAAATACTGGGTCGATCTAGTTCACAATCATTAGGCTTGCTGATCGTGTTTCAAATAGTAATGGTACTATACGTGGTTGTATTATTATTATTTGTAGTAGTAGTGGTAGTAGTTGTGGTAGTAGTAGCAGAAGTAGTAGTAGATGCGAAAGCCCTATTTATGATTTTCCAAAAATTTGTACGAATTGCGACCTGATTTTGGTCAGTTGGTCTGCTGTCATGTTCTGATGTCGACAGTGTAAATTAGAAACACTTCAATACATGTGACCGAGAATATGTACCGTATACTCCGCTACTAGTTAAAGTACCGGGTTGGTGTTTATTTGATTTGCAAAGCTTGATTTTATTCATTGATGTCGTCATCCGTATAATCAGTTATTTTATCATTGATTCAAATCTCTATGTTAAAGGTGTTCAAATTAATGTAGAATCTATTTGAACAGGTTAGTTTTATCGTGCATGTTAGATTTACGGTGGGATTGATATTTTCTTACCATAGGCAAAATCCTTCCAACGATGGAGAAAGGCACGTTTGGTTCTCTTGATTTTCTTTTCACATTTTTTAACATGTGAACTTTCAGCTTCTGCAATTTAGGTACGCAATCATTAATTTCCATCTTGGCAATTTTGATGTAACAAAGGGCTCAGTGCTAAGTATGTCTGTTTTTTGGCATGTTTAAGAGGATATGTAAAATGTGATATACAGTTTAGTTAGATGGACACCTTTTCTGGATGTATATATAAAGTTTACCGAAGCTAAAAACCAAGAGTATTTTATAGTGGAAAAATTTGCAAACATGTATTCCTGAAATGCGAGTTTGATATAAACACCTGACCCATTTAGAACATAAATTTGTCAGTATAAACTAAGATTTGTATAATGTGGAAAAGGCAATTCATCCAGTAGACCACTTTCGTCCTTATTGGGAACTCATCACGTACTGCCCAGAATTTGTAGCAACCTTGATTATAGTAATTGTTATCACCGCCCGCGCAACCAATGTTCGTTTAAATATATAAATGTTCATATCAATACCACTTTCCCATGTAATGTGGTGTCTGTTAAAATAATGACAGATTAGGGATGGTTAGTTGGAGCTTTGTGTCTAAATGGATGCCCTATGAGCTCCACCCAAAAAGAAAAAGGACTTACTGAGTTACATTAGTTAGTATATAATTGAAAATTGTGTGTAGTGTGTGGCAGGGTGGCTTAGTGGTTAGAGCCCCATATTCCAAAGCAGTCGTGCCCAGGTTTGAGCCCTGTCCGCGGCAAATTCTGGCCAGTACGTGATAAGCTCCCAATAAGGACGAAATCGGTCTACTGGATGAATTGCCTTTTCTACATTATAGGCTTCCTAATTTATACTGATAAATTTATGCATTTAATGTGTCAGGTTTTTTTGTCATGTTCACAAACTTGATTATAATAATTTTTATCACCGCTCACGCAACAGATATATGTTTTATTTATTCCCTGGTTTGAATTTCACAGATAAAACTGTATATGGCACAATAGCGCTTTTTATATAAATGCTAATATTCATAGTACTAAACCTACGTGCAAAACAAAAATAAATATTGACAAAAAGTCGAAACATTTCTCTCTTGTTTTCACTTCGTGTATCGAAGGTAATGACAAAAGGAACATCAATACGGAGAGAGAGAGAGAGAGAATTTAAAATAGGTTATCGACCACTTATTGCAGTCAGAAGGTGATGCGCATTAAAGATATGACGTTGCCCTATTTCGTATTCTCTCCACGTTTCAATTTTTCTTCTCATCTTGCTTTTCGAAAATATATGAACATTTCCATTTTTGGACAAAAGAAGATTATTATGTGTGCACTGGCGTTATCATATGGATTTTGTAGAGCCATGGCAAATGACGCTTAGTCTTGTTTATTCTGTTTAATGACGGTAGACGGAAAAGTTTTTAATGCTGATTTTTGTCTATATGGAATATATTATTACATATATTTTATTTCGCCAGTAAATCAATTGAAGGAAGGTAGGTTAAAACGCGCTTCTGTTCGTTATATAGGTTTTATTAAAATTCATATCTCGCGTTGAAAACTGTTGTGTCCCTGCCAATGATTAAGCTGACCACATCCACCTAATGTATGAAGTTGAGCTGATTGTTATTTCATTGGACTCGTAGGTGTTAAACTTGAATTAACTCTGGCTTGTCCCCGCTAAAATTTATTTTCATAATCTCACAGCCAACTCCGCGCTTTTTATTCTTGCAGTCATTTGTCTTAGTAGGATGTAATTTTGGGGTAGCGTGTCAGGTCGAATGCGTGGTAGTGAAGTTGAACAGCGCTGATTGTCTGGCTTGATCGTCATTGCGGTAAAGAAAATACTTTTCACTGACCGTCTCGGTAAATCATCAATATCATCATATGATATGTGTAGGTTAGACTCTTCATAGCGTAGGAGGATAATTACGTTGTTAAAATAATATTTCATTTTATGCCTAGTGTGTATACATTTTTGTGTACTTTTATGTTAATTATTCTTTCTAATGTAAAAGTTATTTATGGCCTTAGCAATTGACATCTAGAGTGGTATATATGAAATATATTAAAGAAACTCAATTTTGGAATGTTAGATCATTTTTTGCGCCATAAAATAGCATTAACAGATTTCAGGAAACGTTCATACATTTGCATAATTAGTAGCAAAAGTGCTTGACCAAGCTATTCGCTATGACGTGGCTAACTTTACGTGCGTTTTTGTTTTGATTTATGTTATTGCATCAGTCAGTTGTTTAGAAAAGATATTTTTGTTGTGCAAGGTAAAGAAGTAATCGTATGTATCTACATGTTGTCAGATATTTCAATTAGGATGAGAGCTAGTGTAACTTAGCTTTTTTAATTTGGCGACAGATTTCGATTTTGTGAACAAAGTTTCCTTTTAAATAAACTTTTTTTTTTTAAATTTAGATTGCCACTGCAAAACATGGAGAAACTGAAAATTAAATATAATATCAAAATTGGTGAATTTGTCACATTGCCAAGAAAAATTCATGCCAACTATACTTTAACCATTTTAATACATAAAAAGAACATCGCAAAATTCCTGCAATTTAAATGAAACCAATGACAGCCTTTGACTGGTTTCAGGATGCACTAATACTACTTATACTACTACTAATAATAACATTAATTCAATTTATTCTACTAATTCCATCACTACTAGTACTTCTAGTTTCACTATTACCAACGCTATTACTACTAATTTTCCAGATTTTTACTTCTACCACTACAGCTACTATCTATACTAATGCTATTGCCAAATAGCGTTAAACCAGCATTTACTGAGTACTGCTGCAGTGCCGCATAACAATGACATTTGTCGTCACGTGTGCGATGAAAATGAACGCTAGCTTTCCCATTCTTATCTTTGGGATTGTGAATGTGTTATTCTGATCTCTCCTCATTGGTCTGCGTGATTTTCCAAACTAATTGTGCTTGAGTGCCTCCAGTATGGCCAAATATTTGGTAAAGGAACGAAAACCGTCAAACCGAATTGAAGATCTCGTCTATAATGATATAACATATAAACATCAAATAATTGGCATTTGAGATCGATTAAATATATGTAGCCGAACTTTGTATGCCCTTATTGAGCCCCATACCTGTTTGTTGCCGGAACACAGCTAATCGATTTAACACTGTGTCATTGAAATGGTAGTCAAAGTTGTCATATCATATGCATTTCATTTTGAGTCTGAGCATCAGCCTGACCGTAGATTTTGAAAAATATTATCATGCACATCAGAACATAATATGCAGTCATTTTCACCATGTTTCTCTCTCTCTCTCCAGCACACATAAAGTGTTCGCCCACACCGAGCTATCGTCATGTAATTAAAATAATTTAACGTGACCCTTATTTTTAACTTTCAATAGTTTTCCTTCACAAAAGTGCATATCATGCTTGGGTATGAAAGACTGTTAAAAGTCCATTTCCGTGCTAATACCCAAATCAAGATACCAGTTCAGCAATTTCCATTTTCGGAAATATAAAAAAATTGCATGATAATAATGAGGTGCTTGAATTCTTATCCAACCATTCATTTATTTAAATAAAAATATTTATATGTCTATGTTTTGTCCTATTATTTTACTTCGTCTGTGTTCTTTGTGGTCTCCTTTTAACATTTAGGCGAACATTGGCGGACTTGAGCATCATGCAAAAAGGCAGGTAAATTCTTCTTATCATGGTATAAGACATACGTCTACTGCTTCGACAAAATTCGCATCAGAATCTATAAGGCAAGTCTAGAAAAATAAATAGATTGCCCATTTTGCCTCTCTAATTTTTTATTGTTTTTACTGCATTGCAAAACTGCAGTTAGTCTGACTTGATTGCAAATATTCATATTTAATTTTTTTTATGGTTTTCGTTGCTTGGTGTAAACGACACACGTGTATTTTATCACATGCAATGTAAATTTATGAGGAAATTTTATTTTTAAATATGTAAAAGACATGTTTCCTAGCTGTACATTACTATCTGGTCGCTCTTTTGTGTGATATCACAGTCGCCGATTGCACTGGTCGGGCTAAAGTCGAAGAATGCCATTTACACTGTTTTACTCGCCAGGCTAACAAGGCTTCTGCGGTTGATGGCCACAATCGCCGCAAGATTAGGTCTTCAATCACGAGGCTGGATAAAATTCACAATATCTGCCGGTGGATCATTCCACACTGTATCCAAACCAACAAAAAAGATAGCTGAAGAGGTTAAAGTCTATGTTAATCTGTCGGAGAACAGATTCATGCGGAGACGCTGAGCCAGCTGTACCGTCCAGCAGAACCATAGGTTTGCCTGAGTCTTTGCCGTACAGTTTTACTCGCTACAAAGATATTAAAGTTTACTGGTGATATAGGTGGATTTTGCATATATATTAGTTCTCCGCAACAAACAGTATTTAACTGTTCTATTTATTCGTTAGTGCCTGAAATATCTTCCTATATTAAGGGTCTTGTCTTTCACTAATGCTCTTTATTTTACAACCAAGGAGGCATTGTTCTTGTGTGCGACTAGGAACAGTGTTTACAACCCGGTCTCCTTCCAATTGAATTTGGTATATGTATTTCTCGTAAATCTTAATACAATCTGCTTATAAGTTTTTTTTGTTATCTATACGTATGGAACCGTTATTTATTCTAAATAAACAATGTGCCTTGTGCTCTATGTATGGACTGTCCGTTTGTTCGGTCTACATTTACCGTATATCATTATTGTTTAGCGAAATACGTATGCATTAAATTATATTCACATTAAGTTTTAAACTTGAAACAAATGCAAATCCAATATTATTTTATTCAAATATCCGATAATTTGAAAATTTGTGCATTTCCGTCGATCATAAGTCCGCGAGCATGAATTCACTAGTTCGTCGCTTTATCTATTAGCTTCGTTTTTCAGTTAACTGTCTAGCTGAAATATAAATCTTCCGCTATTTCTGTACAGACAAATGTCGCAGATACAAACAGTCGGAAAATGTCTACTGATGCCTGGTGTCACTCAGGCACCGGGATTTAGCAGCGGTGTCCAAACCACTTCAACAATGTTTCCGTTTTCATCAGCTGGTCTATTTTCCAACAGTCGAAATCTGCTAAATCAGCTTGGTTACCTTGCTTGGGAGAAACGCGCCTCTGTCGATTTGATAGAACGCTCATCAAATTTGGTGCGCGATCTAAAACATTTGGACAGGCTTGGATCGTAAGTTACCTAAAATCAGTTCGAAATTATTCTACTTTGCAATTTTTAAAATTATTCCTGAAGTTCCGACTTCGATTGAGTATTGATTAAATTAGCAGTTCAAACTTATTCGAAGATGTAAAAGAAACCTGTTAGAAGAGGGGAACATAAAACCGCATGCAAGTATGCCCATGTTAATAGATCAGATCTTGCACGCCATACAGTAGAGACAGGACACACAATTAATTGGGATGGGTGCCGACGTATATCAATTTGTAGTCGTAGCAGGTCGACTAGACTGATTAGAGAATCCATTGAAATTAAATCGAAATGAGACATAATGAATGAAACAGCCGTAGAAAAAAATCCTACTAGGTCCTATTTGGAATACAGCACTAAATAATGGTAGAAAACGAAGATTGCACCAATCAGAATCAGAATCAGTCCTGCTCAAAAAGAATAAGAACACTGACTGATATTAACTTACAGAGGTGGAGAGTGAGTAATTCAATATCGCCTAATTTGGTTCTTGATTATCTATTACTTCATCCTTGATTACTTGTTATCTTATTTTATCTTCATCTTACGTTCTGTTGTGTTAGTAAAGACCTTTAACAAACATTTATTTGCATCGTTCTTAACAAACAATTTATAACTTTTTTACTTAATCCTTTTTATTTTATTTTTACTATCCACCTTAATAATAGAATACTTTTCTGTTTGTGCTAACTCTAAATTATTTACTTTATTCATTGCATCTTCAGTTCTCCTTCCTATAGGATGCCACTGTAATTATCATTTAGGATAAAATAAAATAGGGTCTGACGTGTGCATTTAGGAAATGACGGTTATCATTTTAGTTTCATGTGAATTTTTGTTACACGTGCAGTTAATTACATGTAACAGATTATTTCTCAGTCTTAAGCAAACGCTCACACACACACACACAAACACACAGATGTGGCATACGCTTATCTAGTGATTAGTCAGATGTTGCTAAATCGCTGTCATTTCACTGGGATGAGTGTACACGTGCAATAGTTGATTACTCCTCAATCAAAAACAAACGAGAATACATACACACAGGCATGGCGTACGGTTATCTAGTGAGTTGTCAGTAATTGTGACTAAATCACTGAAATCTCATTTCGAAGGCTGTACACATGCAGAAATATACAAAAACCAATTTGACATACACTTTCCTAGCATTTTATGCTTAAGAGATCTAACAACAAGTATAAATGGGGCAGTTTAAACTAATGTTTCCACTTGACATATTGATTGTCAACTTATTATGTTGAGCTTTCCATTGAAAAAGATAACCGTATCTGGTAATCTGAAAATTTTGGGGGAAAAATCAGAAGACAGCGGATGCAAACAAATCGGATCGCAAACCGATAATCAGGTAAATTATTCGAAGATGATCACTTTCGGTACATTCACGTGTTTCCAATAAGTGAAATGCAATTTTTCCAGTATTTAATCTTTTCAATGTGTAAAAATTACGTTTACGTGTCAATTAATTTTTTTTGTTAGCAGATTAATTTATTAATTATAACTCCATAATTTAAAACATTGTAGAGTTTTTGTTCTGATTTTTATACCAGCTTTATTGCAATTCCCTCAATTTTGATCGGAGGGCAAAAGGCGTTCTTTTATGTGTTAACATGTCGAACATTAATAGTCACGAGAAAGTCTAAATTTCTTTGACTACGGTTTACAACTATTACTTAGCTACATCGAACTTAAGCCTAAAAAAACTAAATGCTGCTTCATTCATGTTGCTACTTATATTTATTAAGTAGGTTGCTTGCTAACTGGTGTAATCTATTTTTATGATATCTGAGGCTACTGTTCAACAAGTATTGTTCGTAGTTTAGTGGTGTTGCACACCCAATAAAAAATAGCTCAAATAGGATCAGAAGGATAAACCAAAATTAGCATAACTGAAAGGCATAATTTCATACATATATGTGTTTCGTGTTTACTGGCAACTCATCAATAGGAGCCAGTTTTATGGCCCATATCCACTACATATTTGGTCAAGGAATATGGGACAATTATGCTGTCCATTTGTCCCATATTCCTTGACCAAATATATATTGGATATAGGGTGTAATACCAGCTCCTACTGAGGAGTCGACAGTAAGCCCGAAACACATGTGTACATGAGATTATAAGTTTAGTTAATGTTGAATTTGGCTTTATCCTTCTGTTCCTATTTGATGTAATTTTTTTATTGAATGCGTAACATATACTACACAATTGCATATATTTTCGTTCTCCACAACGAAAAGTACATAAGTATTGCTCGTTGTATGTTTACCACAATCGGAGAATACCTTAATATTTAGGAATAGAAGTTTATCTCGTTTAGTCAATTTCGACTTATTCTCTTTAAGTTTTGTACTGTTACCATAAATCTTGTTTGATATTTATACATCCTCGTTCCTTACATTACGCTTCACTAAGTTTTTCGAATTGAATCAAAAAATTAAAGTTGTTACTTTTGATCCTGCTAGTAGTAGATTTAAATATAAATTTTTCTAAAGATTATGCTTTGTACTGTTCACAGCAATAGAATTAGACGTGTCAGTTTTCAGTATATTTCCGTATATGAAATAAATTTAAAATAAATCAGATTGTTTTTTTTTGTTTTTAATAACATTGATGTTCCATTAACATATTTTTGCAGCAATTGTTTTTACTGATATCTTTTTTAATAATTAAATAAATTAACAGGCGCGAATGTCACAAGATTGCTGTTGTCTACATTGCACCCGGACAGGAAGAAAAGTCTGCCATCCTTGCAAATCGAACGGGAAGTCTGGAGTTTGAGAATTTCGTTGCCGGCTTAGGATGGGAAGTTGTGTTGGCGGAGCACAGTGGCTTCTTGGGTGGTCTAGAAAGAAGTGGGCGCACAGGATTGACCGCACCCTACTATGCGACCAGTCAGCTGGAAGTCATCTTTCATGTCTCTACCCGTATGCCAGCTGATGCCAGCGAAGACCTAAAGGTACAGAGTAACTTATGCTCAAACAAGAAAATTTAATTTCATTGTTTGCAATAATTGTGCGACTACAATTTTGACCTGAACATTGGAGGAAATTTCTTGTTCTGCCAACCGCGCTTGACTGGATTTTGCTACAGACCGTTGCCCGTCCTTAATCAAAGATAGCCTCGATCTTCTATTATTAAATCTGCGCCATGCAAATTTTGGCTTTGGTTTGAAACTAACGTGTTTGGCTAAGATTTTAGTATATAAATATACATCTATATATAATTAGCATTGCTTATTATATATATATATATATATCTTTATATCGTCTTTAACATATATATATATATATATCTAATTATGAAGAAAAAACACATTAATAACAAAATGGATAAAGGCCATTCATTTCTAGATTACTAAACATCGCTCTACTATCTTTCATTTATATACATTATGGGTTTTCAATTGATTATGCTGGTGGCAACAAATCTGACTCGCTTTTACTTCTATTTCTTGTTTTGGCTGATTGGTAAGTGTGTATGCGTTTGTGTTTGTGTGTGCGTGTTTATACACTGTGTAATCTTTAAAAGAAAAGTGGACATTATATATATATATACATATATACATAGAGTGATATATATGGTTGGTATATATATATGTATATGTATATATAAATTGAGCGTTGCGTAAGACAGAACATCCCAATCATTTGCGTTCGCGGGTTGTCACTTTGCACTATCAGTTTCGCAAAGGTCCGATTGATCCCCATTTTCAGGTACGCATCTTTTTTGTCTTCGATCAGGCTGGGTGCGTATTCGTCCGTTTCTTCCAGAGGCTTCAAAATCGTTCATAGTGACCACTGGAAATGAGGTGGTATACAATCTTCGTATCTCATTTCCATTGGTTTGTATGAAAGATGTTGAAGCCTTCGGAAGAGAGGAACGAATGCGCACCCAGCCTGATCGAAGACAAAACAGACGCGTACTTGGAAATGGGAATCAATCGGATCTTTGCGAAACTGATAATGCAAAGCGACAACCCGCGTAAGCAAATCGCGGCCTTGCAACATATGAAGCTAGCCCGCCGCAAAATTCCAAAGGATATACGCCATTCATTAGCTAAACCGGTAACGTCCGTATTTATATTGAGATTATACTTTCCGTTCATGCTGCCTTTGGTTTATCCTTCTGGTCACAACTGAACTAATTTGTTACTAGGTTCGCAAAACCTAATACATACTTGCATATATAGTAGTTCTTCGCAACAAACAGTATTTAACTGTAATATATTGAATTGAATGATGTCATGCTTACCGCGAAATGTGATAACTGATATCGACCGAGGCCAGAGTGTATGGATTTACTGGAGTAATAGGTTCTCGGAAATTGTTTTAATTCTCAATTTCGGTGAACTATAGCATAAATTGATATCCATCAGGTTGGTATCATATACCGACTCGGAAACCATAGTGTTAGTACCATGTACCTTTTCGGTACAATAATGTTGGTATCGGTAACTAACACAATAGCCATAGTGTTAGTATCCTTTACAGACTCAGTATATATATTATATAGTGTGAGTTTGCATTGAAGTCGTATTGTCGTTGACTTTAGATTATGTTAGCTTCACTATTGCAGGTTTACACATTCGTCTAGGAGATTGTACCGTCCTATTATCCCATATTCCTCACCCAAATATATAGTGGTTAAAGGGCGTAATACCGGCTCCTACTGATGAGTCGCCAGTAAGCACGAAACGAATGTGCATTAGATTATACTTTCCGTTCATCCTGCCTTTGGTTTATCCTTCTGGTCACAACTGAACTTATTTGTTACTAGGTTCGCAACACCTAATACTTACTTGCATAAATATTAGCTCTTCGCAACATACAGTATTTAATTTGAATATATTTGTTTGTATGTTAAGTAATCAAAGCAAAGAAGCATTCGTTCTTTGCGCTTGGAGTACCTTTTTTATTGCACTCCCGTCTTCAGCATACTGTATAGCCAGTAAGATGTGACGCAGTCTTTCCGCATTTGTGTGACATGTGAAGCAAATCTGATTTTGTTATCATCTTCCCCATATTCATAAACATAACTTCGTCTTTATGATATTCTAACTTTTTGACTTCGTATTACCAATAATTCATTGATATCTGCTAACCGTAAAAGATCACTCGGCCATATATGCCTTGTGGGTTTTGAGACCGTACTTGTCTGATCTAACTTCTTTTACTAGTCTGTTTTGGAAAACAATAGTGCATAGATGTCAATAGTAAAGCTTCATGCATCAACCATAGCCAGTCTCGGATAAGGCTTTAATGCTCAGTTATGAAGGCATTCTAGCTTTATAGAATGAGGTTCGGTTGCCAAACAATGCTTGATCGTCCACCATGGGTCCCCTGGCCTGATGGAAATTTAATTGACAATTTTTATTTTTTATGTATGCGTAGACTATTTGGGAAAGGTAATCTAATGCTAAGACAAATACAATTTGCTTATTAGCATCAAAATCGTGATTTCGTTTGTGCTCTTTTGTATAGGCGAACAGACTTAATATAATAACGCGTTTTATTTTATATATATATATATATGTGTGTGTGTGTGTGTGTGAAATTTTGCAGTTTAAGCATATTGGCAACGACGAAGTGATGGTGATTTGGATGGAGCACACCAGGACATTCCGACGTAGCAGTCTGCGAACTCAATTTGCTAACGTCTTAATTATCATTTCGCCACTCTATAATGGACTGTTTTACATTGAGGTTAGACAGGATTTGAAGGTAAGCTTTGCTGATTTCTTCTATTGCTCGGGAATTATTTTCTTTTGGCCAAACACCAACCCCATTGTATTTAACCATTCGTCGAACAACTACTACTACTATAGGTGAGAGCCGCATATCTAATTTTGCTTTCCATTTATATGCAATGCGGTTTGATCCTCGCTAGTCAATTTTCCGTCGTACTCGATGATGATCATGGAAGGTCGAAACGCGTCAGTGCGTGCGACTCGTGGTAGTTTTGCTCTGCTTTTCGACTACTGGTTAAATACAATGGGATTGATGTTTATTTCAAGCTCGCAAACTTGATTTAGAGAATTGTTACCACCATCCACGCAATCAATTATTGTTTAAGTTGGCCAAACAGTTTTTGTTTTTCTACAACATCCTGTCATCCATTTCTTTAAACACTAAATACAAGTTTAGTGGTGAATGCCTGCTGACTTATCACCAGTCGCTCCATCATCCTATGGCCGGTTTGCACTCACCGTAGGACTTATATGCTACAGACCCAACGATTCTGGCGATGGAACAATTAAGCCAACTCGGGTAGAAAGACTGCCCTAGGCCAAATGAAGAAGAAATTGCAGACAATTCATGGTTTTAACAGTGGTATTTAGGTAATGCAAATAGCAAACAACTGTTCACCTTAATAGCCACACTGAACAATTCTGTATAAAATAATTCAATTCGCTGTATAATAAAGGTATATTTACAATTTTAGCTTGTAAGCACAGTTCATACAAGAAAATTAAAAATAGTCTTAACGCGACTCTTTCTCTCTACGCCAATCGAGGTGACCAAATAATAGAGGAATTGCTTAAATAAAAGTAAATACACTATATAGCTCTACTAAAAGTTTCAAATAGTAAAATCTAATTGTCATGCCTACCGCTTGAGACTTGAATGTCACTTTTACTTTACTTTACTGCGGCTGACTCCTTTTAGAGGATAAGCCGGCTCCATTGATATCCCGAATTAAGCCTCTCCATGCCGGGCGGTTGGCAGCCATTTCGGCACATAAAGAGGGCCAATGACGCTCCCAGTGACGCGGACCATAAACATTGCGTAAACCTAGGAGTTCCATGTCCGATTTGATTGTTGCAAGCCATGTCTTCAGTTGCCCACCTCGGCGGCGCCGCCAGTTTGCACATTGACCTGGGTTCATCACCTGCCGTACCAGTTCGTCTTCGGGTTTGCGTAGTACGTGCCCAAACCATTGAAGTCGACGATGTTGGATCCAGGCGGGTAGTTGCATGATGTCCCCACATTGGTGACGAACAGATGCGTTCGACACCCGGTCCATCCATTTTGTCTTTGTGATGTACCTAAGGCACCAATGGTCGAATACTTCAAGCATTTTGGAGTCCTCAGAACGTAATGGCCAAGTCTCACAGCCATACAGTAGCAGAGGGCGAACAGTAGTCTGGTAGACTCGGATTTTCGTTTTGAGGCTGATTTCACTTCTTCTCCAAAGTTAGTTCTTCAATTGTAAGAAAGCACGTCTGGCACGGTCGATGCGTGTTCGGACTTCATTCTTTGCTTGTCCAGTTGGAAGTATTTTTGAGCCAAGGTACGTAAAATCGTCGACTGTTTCGATTGGGCTGTCGTACACCGTGAGCTGCTCATTAGATGAAGATACACCGATGGCGAAGGCTTTCGTTTTGTCGGCATTGATTTCCAGACCAGCGGCTGATGAAAACTGGGCCACTTGATCCAAAACGGTTTGCATGCTCCCAAAGCTGTCAGCAAGGAGAACAACATCGTCTGCGTAATCAACATCCGTTAGCCATAGGTTATTTGATACTTGAACGCCTCGGAACCCAGTTAGCGCGTTGCTCAGAATCCAGTCAACCGCATAATTGAACAATATGGGTGACAAGGGACATCCTTGTCGAACCCCAGTGCGCAGACTGAATTCATCCGATTCTTCTCCGTAAACACGTACTCTGGCTTTGGTGGCTGCATAGTAGGCCTTGATCAGATTGACGAGTTTTATGGGCGTTCCTTCGAGCAGCATGATGTTCCATAGGGAGTCGCGATCAACAGAGTCAAAAGCAGCTCGGAAATCAATAAAACAAGCGACGGTTGGTTGTTGAAATTCGTTGCGATGTTCCAAAACTCGCCGTAATGTAAAGATCTGATCAACACAGCCTTTGCCTGGGCGGAACCCACCCTGATTGGGACGGGTACGGGCATGACGCTCATTACAGAAGCGGTTCAATAGAATCGACGCCAACAGCTTGGATGCGGTGTTGAGAAGACTGATACCACGGTAGTTTTCGCACCTTGATCTATCACCCTTTTTGGGAAACGGTAGCAGGATTGACATTCCGAAGTCTGACGGGCATGCTTCCTGTTCCCAGATAGAAGAGAACAGTCGATGGATTGATGGCAGTAGTGTGCCTATACAGGCCTTGTAGATCTCCGCAGGTATTCCATCTTCACCGGGGGATTTCTTGTCGTAGCGATCTCAGCCTCAGTTGGGGAAGAGCAGTCCACGTCGTAGCTGGGTGTAGATGTTGTAGGTGGTTGCGGTGGGGAGCGGCCACTGTATGGTCGGTTCAATAACTGCGAAAAATGTTCAACCCATCTTGCGATTTTGCCATTGACATCAGAAATCGTCTCCTGTGGCGAGCGTCCGAGCGTTAAGACGGAAGAGACCCCCGAAAACACCGACGTTTCCAGCCGATTCCATGGCGGAAGCCATTTCATCCCAGTACTGCTTACGGTCAGCCCGAGCAGACCTCGTGGTTTCACGTCTCAGGTGGCGATAATTAGGCGCGTTATTCATCCGGGCATCTCTTGCTTTTTGTGACGCCCGCATCGTGCGTTCAGAGATCCAGTCTTTATGGTGACTTTTGATGGTTCCGAGCGTTTCAAGCGCAGCTTGCTGGGTAGAGAGTTTCAAGTTATTCCATTGATGCTCCACATTGGTTTCTCGGCATGAGTTCCATCGTCAGCGGAAGTCAACTTTGCAGTGATTGAGGCAGATAGTGCTGTACAACGGGATGGGTCCGTTAGGTTTGCAACATTCAAGCGTCTCGTAGGTTGACGGCGCCGTCGGGACTTGAGATGAAGCCTCAATTTGGCACGTACTAGAGTGTGGTCGGACCCTCCTCGGTTGCCAGTTTCAGCTCCTCGGTATGACCTGCAATCTTCGACAGAAGACATCCAACGCGACCGTACCAGAATGTAGTCGATCTGATTGGCTGTGTGACCATCGTTTGAATACCAGGTGAGCAAATGCTTCCGAGGGTGTTGGAAACGCGTATTGGTAACGCACATATGGTTGACATCTGCAAAGCTGATAAGTCGTGCTCCGTTCTCGCAGCGTTCACCTAGACCAAACTTTCCCAGTATGTGTCTGGTGGATGAGTCAGAAGGTCCTGTTCGTGCGTTCCAGTCACCAGCGACAAACAGTATGTCGCCTCTGGAAATTCCATTGATAGTCTCTTGGAGTTGGTCGTAGAACTCATCTTTCACATCTGAATCAGCTGCGAGGGTTGGTGCGTAGACGGCTACCACTGTGATGTTGAAAGGTTTCCCTGGTAGTCATAAAAAGATTTGGCCGTGATTGCTTGGCTGCCGATATCAAGCAGTGTTCGAACATTCCAACACCCGAAATAGATAGGTGTTTTCGCGCTGATAAAACCAGATAGCTTTTCACTTGACACCCTAGCCTCTGGGGGAGCACAGAGCGCGTCGCTTGCACAAATCCACATTAACTCGGTGACGTATAGAAAATATTAGCGAATAGCTCCTATATGAGTCCAATCAATAAGCGCACAAATCTATGCATATCGCAACAGCTAAATAAGCAAACAATTAAACAGTAGGCGTTTAAATTAAGCCGATAAAATTTAAGGGTAAAAAATTAACCAGTCAGTCAATTAGTCATCTAGGCATCTGAACTACTGTTTAGCCACTTGTAGGTCGGTAAAATCTTGAATCCTTTTCATTTCGAGATGCACCGATTTTTGGCCTTGATTGATTGGTTCTCACTTGTCCCTGTATTTTGAATCCCTCCATCAGTTGCTTGTCTGAAAATGACGAGCATCTGATGAAGGGGTTCAAAATACAGGGACAAGTGAGAACCAATCAATCAAGGCCAAAAATCGGTGCATCTCGAAATGAAAAGGATTCAAGATTTTACCGACCTACGAGCGATAGCAATTGTCCCGCACAAGAAAATGGCAGTGAGATAACAAACAAGTAAAACAGAACAGCGCATTGTACATCAAAATTTAAGCATTACTATTTAGCCAGGCAGTCAATTCTGTCTAGCTGTACTATTATACCAAATTATTTAATTTAAGCTTATTGTTGATCCTCTTTTGTGCCGCTAAGTCTGGAGATATCGCCGGCTATAACTGACATGGTCTGGGCCGTTTTGGGCACTGATGCATTTTGTCTATGTCTCTGTCAACTGAGCGTCTGGAGGCATCGATCCATAGTATCACTTACGAGCGGATTAGTTCATTCCGATCTCTGTTAGATGTACCATCACTGCCTCATTCGGCTAAGAAACAGAAATTGTGTCGAATTGATCACTGCCGACAAAATTCACTGTCAAATCCTGCGAAGTCATGATGCCGAAGCAAGTTAGGTGACTGGATCGTCTCACAGAAGAGGTAGACCAGCCACCGTGTAGCTGAAAACTTTATTTAAACCATCGTATAATTAATCAGAGTACTCTCACTAATCAGAAGCCGCTTGAATAGACGAATTTCTGAATAGGCCGAGTGAATTGCGTTTGGTTCGCATCTGTTGTTCTGGAACCCACTGTTTATGCATACAATATCGGTATATTTTTCCTATGTCATGTGAAATGTAGGTTAGTCTTTGGGTCTTGAATATTTAAAGCGCGTTGCACGGTTATAGAAACGTGTAGCTGAAATTCTGATTAAACCAAGTCTTCTTGCATTGCCCTGATATTAATTGGCATTCAAGTCCCTTTGAATGTTAACAATAGTTATACAAGTAAACATTCATTGATTGCGCCGGTGATGATAATTATTTTAATCAAATTTTTAAGCTTGATTTAAAGGTTTGCAATAGTTGCTAATATTTTGTAAAGTAAGTATACTACGATGCATAAATTTTAACAAATTTCGTTCGTTCATTGAATGGCTAAAATTACGAGACAAACTGATGGGACATTATTGAAGAATGTGACTAATTCTTAGTGCTGATTGGATTTTTGAAATTCGCTCATCAATTGTCTGAACCATTAATAAAGTCAAAACCTTGCCAACAACGATTAAATGCTGTATATCTATCTTTTTAAAAGGTTAAACCTGTTTCACTTTTGTCGTTTTATGTGCTGGCATGTACAGGCTTAATGTAGATAAAGAAGAAATTCAATTGTCGACTCTGGCGTAATTGCACCGGAAGACAGCTTTCGCCACGGTGAAAAACGTGTACACACAATTAATTTTGCTGATGTTCGTGTGTTCCTGTAGAAAAGCTTTTTTATTTCAGTATTTGGTCCAGGTTCCTTTGAAGTCCTATATGCGTGCGACTCAGATCCACGGTTTTTGTTGTGTGTGTACGCATAAATATATTAATATATGTGTGCTCATGTATGTTTGCTTATATTTATGCGGGTATGTGTGTTTATATACATATGTATGTAAGCTTTTGTGTATGTATTTATTATGCACGCAAGTCTCCATGCGTGTATTTAGATGTTTATACGCGTATTTATTTATTCCTGTTTTTTATATGTATGAATGTTTGTATGCATATTTATATAAATCTATATATATATATATATATATATATATATATATATATATATATATATGTATATATATATATGTATATATATGTATATATATATATGTATATATATATATATATATATATATATATATATATATATGTAAGTATTTGTGGAAATTTGTAGCGGATGACGGAAGTTTGCATCCAACAAGTTTTGTTGATCATGTATGGCTTTATTAAAATATAAATCAATTTTCACTCAGTGGTATCTTATTTGTCTAAATTAGCCTTCTCAACAATTCGACTTCATTTTATTCTCTCTCTTGTACTATTATTTTTTTGTTAATATGTGATGTTCGGAGAAAAAAACTGACCTGATATTACTGAGTGTTCGACATTTTCATAATTTCGCGTATACATTTTCTGTTCATTTAATTTCAAAAGAACTTCACAAGTTAACGGGAAGCTTCTAATTAACGTTACTTTGCATTAGTTCGAAATGTTATCAATTTCCAGGCCGACGGACAAACTTAATAACAACGATGTAAAATTTATAGGGCTCAGGGTTTCTCACCAATCACAGTGCAAATGCCATTCTATGACGATCTTGGTGGTTCCACACTGACGTAGCGCAGTCATCCACAAACTATAAAAAATGTTTCCGAGAATGCCACTTACGACGTTAACTCATTGCTGGCTCAGAATTTTATCTATCTCGTGTACTTTATTATCCCATTACACTTTACCCGTCATGAAACCTCGGTCATATTTTGGAGTTCTCTTTGCGTGAGACCTAGAAATTCTTATATATATATATATATATATATATATATATATATATATATATATAGCCAATATAAACTAAGCATTACACCAGGCAGCAATGGAAAATCATCCAGTGGATCGGGTTCGTCCTTATTGAGTACTCTTCAAGTACTGTTCCAAATTTACCGCGAACGGTACTCGAGTATAAGACTGTATCCACAACGCCATTCATGCAGCATTCTATGTGCAGTTTGAAGTCCTGTATTATCTTAGGTTTTTGATAAGCCTTTCCTTTAAGTGGAACCTATTTGGAATCAATTAAGACCTGAAGTTTTGGCTGACCACCTTTAATGTGTCATTATGAAAGAGGCACCGCACGACTTGGTAAATTAATATCGATGTGAAGTCTTTTGACAGGATTTTATCTATATGTATTTAGGCAGTATAAACTATATTTTGCATCTCGTAGCAAGGACAATTAATCAAGTAGGTCGTTGTCGTCCTTATTGATAATTCCTCAAATAGTGTTTGGAATTTGCCGCGCATGGGACTCGAACTGGTGCACATTTGCATGTATTAGATTTTACTGTAAGGAATAAATTTCTTGTAAATCAGACACTTAAACGAACATTGATTGCGCGGGCGTTGATAACAATTATTATAATTAAGGTTGCGATCTTGATATAAACACCTGACCCATTAACTACTTACATATGTCAGTATAAATTATGAATTGTATAATGCAGAAAGGCAATTCATCGAGTAGAACGGGTTCTTCCTTATTGGGAATTCATCATGCACTGGCCGGAATTTGCCGCGGACGGGACTCGAATCTGGGCACGCCTGCTTCGGAATCTGGTGCTCCAACAACTGAGCCACCCTGCCGCAAAATGGCTCGGTGGTTGGCCCTGTATATATATATACTCATATGCTCTCTATATATTCAACAATATGAGCATTCAACTGTCACGCTGCGCTGTTACCAAGTGAAGAAAACAAAATTACGCAAAGTTGAAACGAAGGGCGGCTACACTCCGGAAGAAGTAACATTCGTACGCAACAGCCAACAATGCGAACAGATTTTAAACATCAAGCCATCGATACCCTAATGACCATATCAAGGACATCACTTTGCAATACAGCGAGAAAGACCTTTACATGCAAACAGGCACACAAAAACACAAAAGCATGCACACTAACTAATCAGCCAAAACAAGAAAATGAAGTGAACCTGAGTCAGATTTGTTGCCACCCACATTTGTGTGTGTGTGGACACGGATGTGTTTTTTCCCAAAAATCAAAATATTCTTTTCGTTTAGCATATTCTATTCCCAAAAGAAACGAAAATCTTACCCGGCATTTTACGTTTTTCTACAATTATTAAAGCCTTAACTTTTCAATTTTGTAGAATTCAATATCATTTTACTTCCATTCTCCTTTCTCCCATTTAAAAAAACTTTCTGCATGTTTTTATCACTATGACTTGTTGTTTTTCAAGTTGGATTTGTTCGGTCCACTCTTTGATGGATGCATTGTGAACGAAAATGTGCTACCTGGTTTGGTGCGAGCAACGGCGATCAACGCGAATCGTGTTATTAGAGCTGCACAACCTGCCTACAAGGAGCCGTATCCTTTTTTAAAAATCTATTTTTGTTATATTAGCCATCTAGGCTTTACCTTATACGCATTCTCGCTTGTTTTCTTTTCTTTTTAAAAGAATATCACCTTATTCTTCTAGTAGTTGTGCATTAAATCCTAGCTTGTTTTAAGACTTGTACTTGATAGATATTTGTTATGCATAGTAATCGGGATTTCTGTCCGATAAGTTAGATTTTAATCAAATTCTTCTGCTTACTAAGCGTCGTACTATGTGTACTCCATCGTCTACTCTGTGGTATTCACTGGGAATATACATTGAGTAGATATAGCTTGTACACTTTAGGTCGAACATTACGGAGTTCTTATAATCAAGGTTGCGATCTTGATGTAAGCACCTGACCCATTAATTGCGTACATATGCTAGTATAAACGAAGAATTGTATAGTATAGAAAAGGAAATTCATCCAGTAGACTGTTTTCATCCTTATTGGGAACTCATCATGTACTGGCCAGAATTTTCCGTGTGGATATTTATCCTTAATCAGCCTTTAATATTATTATTATTATTATCCCATCATTAATGTTCTGCTAACCGACTGATCTCTACGGCGTATAGATAACCTGATGGCCAATTTTTGTTATCATAAACTCTTCATTCGTCATTTATCCTTGAAAAGATTCACTGAAATGCTGAATTCAGCATTACTAAAGCATGCCAATTGACACTTGCTAGACGTGCTAACTTAGATTTTAACCATCTAACCGATATTCCTACTTCTCCTAGTCACACTCCAGAAGATGTGAATCTGCTATCACAAACTCCATATTAACATTACATGTCAGTTGATCATAGTTGAAATTGACACCTTAAATCTCAACCGTAAAATAGCTATTCATGTTTTACAATGGCACAGAGCCGAAGAGGTGACTTCGCTATGACATACACAACATAAATTGACACCTTAAACCTCAACCGTAAAACAGATATTCATGTTTTACACTGGCGCAGAGCCGAAGAGGTGACTTCGCTATGACGTACATAACATAAATTGACACCTTAAATCTCAACCGTAAAATAGCTATTCATGTTTTACAATGGCACAGAGCCGAAGAGGTGACTTCGCTATGACATACACAACATAAATTAACACCTTAAATCTCATCCTTAAAGCAGATATTCATGTTTTACACTGGAACAGAGCCGAAGAGGTGACTTCACTATGATGTGCACAACATAAATTAACACCTTAAATCTCAACCGTAAAGCAGATATTCATGTTTTACACTGACACAGAGCCGAAGAGGTGACTCCGCTATGACGTACACAACATATAAATTACTTTCCAGTCTCTTATTGTTCCACGTACTATCCTAATTATTAACCGTCTAACCAATGTTCTTACTTCCGTGTTCCCACTTTGTAGGAAGTGGCTTCGTTTTGACGTGTACAATTTTTGAATTTTATGTCAGTCTATTCTTGTTATACCAACTAGCTTAACTTTCTACCGCTTAATTGATATTCTTACTTGTCCTAGTCACACTCATCAAGATTGGCTTAGTCATGATGAACGAAATAATGTCATTGAATATCAGTCGACTCTTGTTCCACTTGCTATCTTCAATATCAACGACCTTACCGGCTCTTAGTTATCTCGATCGCACTAATAAAGAAGTGGCTCTGCTATTATGAACTGAATGTTATCATGAAATGTCGATTGATTATTGGTATACTTACTACAGTATATCCCGACCGACTAATCGGTATTCGTATACTTAAAAGTTGCACCTACAATAACGTGATTCCATTATTATTAACCCAATATGAATATTCGATGTTTGCCCACTCTTACTACGCTCGCTACCTCAATTTTTTTTAAAAACTGGCGGATAGCCTGTCAGCCAGCCTTAAGAGAGGGCTCTTCTATGACAATCACAATGTAAACATTACATATCAGTGGATTCTTGTTGAACTTACTACCTGATATCCAACAATCTAACTGAAATACAGGTTTTTATTATTCGCACTGCCTAAAAAGGGACTCCGATATGACCTTCTAAATATTGGCATTTACATTTTAGTCGACAATTTGTAGACTTGCTACATAAAATATTAAACGTATCATTTAAATTTTAACTTGTTCTCGTCCAATTGCTAAATATATGATTCTGCTACTGCATTCTCTATATTATCATTGGTTATTAATCAACTCTTGGTTCATTTACTACCGTAAATCTCGGATGCCTTACCGGCATTCTTTCTATTCATAGTCGTTCTCGTTAAAGGAAAAATCGGCTGTCCTATATTTGTCGAATCTAAATTTTAGCTATCTTACCGATATTCTAATTTGCCCTTGTTGCACGCCCTACGCGGTGACACAGCTTGGTCAATCGTAAAATTATCATTAAATGTCACTACACTCTTGCTTTGCTTACTAAAATGTATCTGAGCCGCCTATGCGCTAGTCCTACTTTGACTATTTGCGCTACGGAAGGCAGGACTCCTTTATGACAAGCTTAACATTGAAAATTTGATATCAATCTACTTCTGCCATACTAGTTAGCGTCAAGTTTATCCGCCTAAACCACATTCTTGTCCTAGTCACATTCCCGATAGGCGGTTTGGATATTGTGAACGTAATATTATCTTGAAATGCCATCCAACCCTTGTTTTACTTACTATGTTATAACTCAATCTCCTAATCGATATTTTCCAAAGTCCAAGAACTCTTTCAAATTGGTGGTTTTGCTACAGCTTACTTCATATTATAGTTTTGTATCAGTTATTATTATTTGGTGACAGACCATCTACATTTAAATTATCGACCCTGTACTAGGAGTAGGTTGTCTAGATTTTTTTACAGTCACCGTACAACTAGGCATGTTTTTATGGTTTCTTGGAATTGAAGAATCAGATTTTTATTTTTTCTGTTATCCTCAGAATGATCCCTATAGAGCGGGAGAACCTGGAGCGAGAGATGCATGAACCAAATTCAGGTGCAATATCGTATGCTGGGCTTGCGCTACTGGCATCAGTGGCCGTATGTCGCTTTCCTAAACTTTTGGGCCAATGTCGCGCGGACTGTTATGGCGGGCTACACTTAATGATGCCGCCTTGATCAAAATTTATACATTACCTTAAGTCTGTCGTAATAAAATTTTCGTCCCTTATTCACATTAGTAAAACTTTCTGGTCGTTTTTCAATTTGCTTTATCGTTCAAAAAGATGCAATTTAATATCAATATACCAATTTCTGAGATAACTGCAACAGTCTCCGAAAGTCAGTTCAGTGTTGGTGGTGGTCGACTTGCTGAACTCAAATAAACTGATCAAGCTGTTCACCAAAGCGGAAGTTCAAAGGTCATTAATTGCGCTCAAGAAATGTGCATTGGGTGTGGTTGTAAGCTACATAACACTTAAGTAGTCGTTGTAGCCTATTTTGATCTGCATCCTAGTATGATACTGAACAGCATCATTTTGTCTGTCGTGAACGAATTAGTCTTACTAAGATCCGCGGTGATACTAGACGGATCGGCTTCTGCTGAGGTTTTCAGACGAATTACTTTGCTGAAGTTGCCTTTTGACAAACTATGCATTAAAGTCTATCTCTTTATGAACAACGTTTATTCTTCAAGTCAATTAGTTACGGGCCTCATTTATTCTGTGGAGACTAAATATCACCGGTTATATCTGTGAGTGCCTCGACGGTATTTTAAATTAATGCATTTGCTCAGTTAAGCGTGAGTAAAATTTACAAACTGGCTGTGTCTATTCAATCACTGGTTGACGGGTTATTAACATCGTACCGTGGTATAGAATTCCAATTGCGTTGGTTGTGATATTTTTTGGTGAAATACACTTATTTGTTTGGCTCGCCCGGCTTCTGAGGCAACTCTAATGGAGAGCAAGTACCGCAGAAGGGTTAAATCAGCAGTCTCTTGGCCGGATACCGTTATTTGTGATATCGCTCACTTGAAAACGCCGCACCTTGCCTTCATTAAACCAGATACTTGAATAGACAAAATTTTTTTTTTAATTTGGCGACAAACAGCGCTCGGTGCGGAGTTTGAGTTATCTCTGCCTTATTGGCATAGAATCTTCTGAAAACAACCGTACGCGAGACAGATTTCCGTAAACAAATTTCTATATTTATGCAGGCTTAGTTTAAACGCTACGCCATGTTCAATTTCGGATGCACTTTTGACTTCCTCGATCACTATTAGAGTGTGGTGTAGACACGACTAATGGTAGTATACCCACAGTTAATTAATTTTTCCTCTGTTTTTGCATTATCTTCCTTAATTTTAATCATTATCAACACTATATGTTTTTTGTAAAATTTCAACTCGTCCTTTTCGTGACACAAAGCACTTAAAATGCTTTATCACTGTCCTTCGATGTGGGTTCTGCGTCTTGCTTTATTGATTTTCGACTGTATGTGTATAAATGCACTTCGCTCAAGTTAGCGGTCTTTTTACTGGAATTCTTCTGTACTTATATCATTGTATGTGCCTGCTGATATTGATCAAATACACTGTTTTTTGTCTGTCAGTTTGTGCTCTGCTATATTTTGGACGGTGTTTGAGGCTGGTTGATTTTGCTTTCCTTCTGATACGTATGACTGGTGCCTTTGTCGGTTTACTTGTGTTTTTGTTTTTTACCTGTTCAGATATGAGCAGCGAGCCCTCAACTTACAGGATATGATTAACAAGTACACCTCACCAAGTGCTTTCGAAGACTTTGTACAGATGTTGGTATCTCCAAATCAACTGAACGGTAAGTCAGACTGAGTTTATAATTACGCGATTATCATTTTTCGAGCATCGTTCACCCCGCCAGCTACTTTATACATAATTGGCTTCCATTCAGTGTTCTGACGTCTGCTTCGATATATTACGCCTATATGAAACTCATATCTGTTACATTATTTTGTGAGGAAAACTTCAATTATCGGATTGTTTCTCTACAATCGTTGCTTCCGATATATCATGCATGTCTACAGAAACGTAGATCTAGGTCTCTCGTACAGTGGGTTTCATTGAGTTTATATCAGGCATGTAAAGTTAACTGTGCCTCTCGTTTGGTCTCTGATTTACGCTATCCTTTCACAGAGTTTCAACCACGCAGTTACCTATTGGTTAGTGGGAATGTGTTTCGGCGTGATAGGTTGATTTATTTCCCGAAAAATAGTGCCCAGTCAGGAGATTGTGTGTCTACTCTTTCTGCCGGATTTGCCTCTATAGTCTGATGAGCAAATTGTGTATTTGGCCATTTCGACCAATGCTACAACAAATGAAATCGTCGCTTCAGAATGAAGTTCGCTGATGAATAAACACAGCAGGGCCTTCGATCAGAACTGGTTTAATGTGTGAAACGAAATTTCAATTTTATTCCGGGAGCCGCAAGACTGTTCGAGGCCAGAGGCCAAGTGGTATAAATGTTACTAGCGATCATTTCTTTCCAACAGGAAATCTATTATTTATGCGTCCCATTTAATGCTTAGTAGACGGTTATGCTTAATGCCGAACCAATCCAAAAATATGCAATAAAAATAGGTAACCAAAAGTAGCTTGCCGAAACTGCTCTTGATTTTCAAAATCCACCGACCCTATAACGAAAGACGATGTCTTCCTTGACGGAGTAGTGTGTTTCGACTCAGTAGCACTTGCAGGTCGTATATATTTTAGCGCACATGTAAATTAATGCATCGGATAAAGTGGCGAATGGGCTAGAATTTTGCACGTTTACTAATCTGTAAACACTGACGCGTGCAAGAGGCTTACAATTTTTCAGGTTGCAGCTGCTTTTCAAAATTGTTTTACACACCAAATTGAAACACATAATAAGCCAAAATTTCAATTTCAGAGAACCTGCTTTTTTTCTGTTGTCGTATTAAAGAAGTATGAACGTAATAAAACCCGCTAGGTTATAAAACTTTCGCCCATTGGCATGATTACATTGAAAACTAAACGAGACAAACCAACTATCTGAGAGCTAAATCTTGAAAAAAATCTTAAATTCAGAACAATGTACTCATTATGAAAGGTATATGCGGTAAACTGTCTGTTAGTTTTTAACCATTACTACAGATTCAGTCAGCGTATTTACCTAAACACCGGCAGAACTTACTTGTAGCACATTTAAGATGCCAAAGGACCGTCGAAATGTGAAACCATGTACGAATTGCGAAGTTTGAGACCACAAATCAGTGGTCTGCAATTGCCAACGCACCGATAAATTTTAATATTTGGGACAACTTGCAGTAGACTTCTTAAGTTCCGATGATTCTCCAATGGAATAAACAATCATTATTTCTCCAAAAGTTCATGAAGTTACTAAAAATGAACTGGCTCGTATCATCGATTCGTACGTTAAGACAAATCGACAGTTTCAAACCATCAACTAGTCCAAAATAATTATAAACTCGAAGCTGAAAGAAACTGAGGGCTATTTTTTGGGAACTCCGTTTCTGATGAGCATCTGACTCTTAATTAAAATACATTATCTTTCGTTGTGGTGAATAAATTTAATGCCGAATACTTGTGGCATTTTTTCCGGTGAAGAAGTTTAACTTTCACTTAATGGAGTTACATTTCTCTAATTTGTCAAATACCAAGAGTCTAAGCTACTCTGTTTAGGCATTTAGTTTATCTTCTCAAAAACGCAGACACGTACTTCCGACATATGGCCTAGTGTCAGTAGTGATTAATCTTGATAACGTCTACCTGTCTTTTCTGGATATTAAGCATAGTCTAAACACTGATGCTTCACTCTTCCTTAGTATTACTGATAATGCAGGGAGGTAGTTGCTAAATCATACTGCTAATGCTTATTCATGGGGGTATGAATTAGTTCGGTTTAGAGTTTTCAGGCTTTTAGCGGGTCTGTCAGCCAAAGACGCTGAAAACCATGTAGCTGGTGCATTTTATATTTGGACGCCAAAGCTTCCATCATCAACCTAATCTTGCTCATGGCGACCGATATAGTTAGCCACATACCACCAATATCCATTGAAAACCAAGTGTTTACCTCGTAGTTATTGCGAATTCGAGCTGGACTTTGGGTATAATAACTATATTCTCATAGTTCCGGCCAGATCCTGGTTACCGTTGTCGATATGACTCGCTTGGGCTTGCGAGGCATGTGGCTAGGAATAACTATTGTTGTGCGCCATTTAAAGATAGCTCTCGTTGTTGTTCTTATGGTGCATAAATTTTATACATAGTTATTATTATGTTCCTGTGAAGTATGATTATTTTAAACAAGACTTATCTTTGATTGCGTGAATCCCGCGTCTCAAATTGGACTGCACCTTTGTTGGTACAATCAGGTATAGGTGCTACAGGCACCGTAGACACTACCGATGTTGCGTCTAACTTCGCCCTAAGTCATGCGGGTAGTACGCCGAAAACAGCCACAACACCAACAATATCGGTGCCATCCCCAACATTGGCTAGTACTACAGAGGGTTCAGACATAAATCCATTAGCCAACCTCGGAGAGATCACCCAGACCATTGCTGGCAGCGTTGGAGCTCAGAACTACTCGTCGAATTCCGCTGCAGAGCCCACCACTGAAGGTAATCGATCCAACAATTTAACTGGTCCTCCATTAACTCAGACTAAATCAGCTGTGATTAATAGTGGCGGCGGAAATGTTTCAGGTAGCAAGAATTCCAATAAAGTTGTGACTGCTTCAACGAGCATGCTGGGAGTCAATCATGGCAGCAATACTACAGTAAGCAGTGTATTTTTTTAGAACATTTTATCCTAGCATTTACTTTCTTATGTAACTCCTATACGTTAAATATTTCTTAAAATAGTTTTTGTCTGACTCTTTACTGTCTTTCGTCCTTCACACAAAGTTCTTTATTTTTTGTACATTATAAACAGTATGCTCAAAACAACTATTTATTTCTCACAATTATGCTAAAGCACTTGAACAATATATATATATCACAGTGGATAATGTGCCGGAGTCCGAAGTAAATATACTTCGGTTCGATTCCCATCAGCAGCTAATTTTGAACCGTACTTGACGAGTTCCGAATGAGGACAAAACCGATCTACTAGATGAGATTTCTTTGATACCTGATACAATTTGTGGTATATATTGACGATATATACCTCTTATTAGGTAGAAAAACATTAATAACTAAGTGAATAACGGTAATTTATTTCGAGAACACTAAACATCACTTTGCAATCTTTCATTTATATACATCCTGGGTTGTAATTTGATTATTTGGGTGGCAAAAAATCTGAGTCGGTTTTATTTCTATTTATTGTTTGGGATGATTATTAAGTTTTTATGCGTATGTGTATGTGTTTGCCTGTTTGCATTTAAAGGTCTCTCTCGCTGTATTGCATAGTGATTTCTGGGATCTGGTCTTTCTTTCATTGATGGATTGCGAGTTAAAAAAACTGTTCGCATTGGTGTCTGTTGCGTGTATAAATTTTATTTTCCTGAGTTTAGTCTTTCGTCTCCCCTTGTTCCGCAAATTTGTTTTGTCCCCTTTGTAATAGCTCAGGTGCGGATTGCTGTGTTGAATGCTCATATTGTTTTGAAATTTCCTTCGCTGTTAACAATGGTTGTGGTGCGCTATGTGCAGCTTTCTCTTCTTGTTCATTTTTTTGCCAATCCGATCGAATGTTTGTTGAGTCTGGTTAAGGAGGTGTTCAGTCTTGCCTGGATGTTAATAAATTGTTGATGGGCTTTGTGATTCGCGGCCAGTCTATTAAATTATCATGTCGGTGAAACGTTTGAATGTTAAGGTCAGACGCCTGTTGTTTTATATAAAGTGCTTCATATATATATTTATAATAATTTGTCTGATCTGCTTTGTGTAGAATTGAGAAATTGGCCAAATTCCCTTTGTTTATCAATTTCTGTGGCAAATATTGCTGAATTCTGTTGATCAATTGCTTCTTCGTACTTCCAATATATATGCTACCACACATATACATGAGAATTTGTAGACTATGAATGATTGATCTTTGGCATCCAATCACGTGATTTTCTGTGTGTTGAATGTGATATTAACTTTTACACTGGGAAAATATTCCTTAGTAACGTTATTTAACCGCTGTGCAATTATTGAGGCCAGTAGGCCGCCCCAAAATGGTTAGTTTTGGGAAAAATGCTTTTCAGTGTCCTCTCTAATACGAATCTGACGTAGTCTGATTTTGACGTCAATGGTCCGCTTTGAGCAGTTGTTCATTAGAAAATTTCTCTCAGGTAGCCCAATTCTTCCTCGATCCTGTGTTCAGAGCAGATCTTCCTGATTCTGTTTGCCAGGATGTTAACTAGGTTTCTTTGGCGAGATTTTGGCACACTGCTGTTGTAGTTAATGTATTGCCCAGTGATAGTGGATTTTCTAGGTAATGTCAGTGTCAATACTGTGTAGTATTCGAAGGCAATGGATATTATATATATATATATATATATATATATATAGCCAAAATCATGTCAATTGACTTCAATTAAATATGAATCTCCCAAATGAAATGATGTCTGTACTATAATGATGGATCATGGGTGGCTAGTTAAAGCTTTATGTCTTAAGAGATTTCAAATGAAATGAAAAATAGACTAACCCAAAAACATTTGTTATTATATGAATTAAAATTACGTTTGGTGTGCTGTGCAAGTGGCGCAGTGGATGGAATCCACAACTCCGAAGAAAATGTGCCGCGGTACGTGTTCCATCCGTTGAAAATTCGGGGGAAAATATTTCACAAATTCCCAATAAGAATGAAGCCGATCTAATAGATGAAGTTCCTTTTCCACGTAATACAATTTTTTATACTGACAACATAATAGTTTTATCCATTTTGTGTTTTTTATTGTTATCCTCAGTAACAGATCATTGATTTTTTGGCAGACACAACACACTCATTAAGTAAATTTACTTGTGAATATCTTTCACTCAATCCTGCCAAAAAATTTTCGTTTAGGTTAAACAATAGGAAAACTTAAATTAAATGTTGAGTAAACCTTGTTTTCCACATGAACGATGGGAAGTTGTTGCGGATGTATTGCATATACCATATTTTATATAGCTTGGGAATTTGAATTGCAGAATAATGTAATGTCTGCACGTTTCATTTAGTATTGGCCGACTCAAATATTAAGTTCACTCGAGAGGGAGGATAAAGTAAGCCTGGTTCTTTTTCTTCACATTTAACTATTCGGGGGCAACGGTGTCTGCCTGACGAGGTCGATGCTTTTGAATCCACGTTCACAGGGCACTACATTTATTACAATAGTTGCGTGTTAACATCTTAAAGAACATAAGTAATCCAGTTAGGAAGATATGCTACGAGCTCAAATTCGAGAATGAGTTAGGGCTTTTGAAGAAGATATGGCAAATTTACTATCCTCATAAATTTACGGGTGTTCAAAATGTAAACTCGCCCTGGTCGCGTAACGAGAAACAGTAACTGGAAAGTTTATTTGAGCCTATCTTTCCGAGAAGATTTTTTAGCATCTTTACTTACTAGAATAATAAACAGAATCACAAGAACAAACTTTCAGCATAGGAAAGTTAACATTACATTTAACTCACAGCGAGACCTGATTTTACCCTAAAGGCTAACTTAATTTCTCCAAATCTCGTGGTCTTACAATTTCAAATTTACATGCGGTGGTATGTGCATCGACCTGACGGTGGAAGTCATTATTACCTGCCCCTGAAAGTTATCCACAAAGGAATACCACTATCCGCTAATTCAACACTTCTGGAACAAATATGGCGCCGAATGAACTCCAATAACTTTTCCATTCGTCGCAGAACAAGTTGTAAAATATACTTTAGCATTCATGGTGCAACATGTATCGAACAACAAGAACGCTCTCTGAATGTTAAAAATGCCATCAATACAATATACTATTCGATTAAACAGTCATAGACTGCGCGAGTGGTGAGAACAATCACTTAAGATAAACACCAGTCGCATTATATATGCATTTGTCAGTATTATCTATACATTGTATAGAGTAGCAAAGGCAATTCATTCAGTAGACCGATTTCGAACTTATCAAGATCTCGCCATGTCCTGTCTAGAATTTTGCCAAGGGTGTTGCTCGAAATGGGGCACATTTGCGTCAGAGTTTGACTCTATTCACGACGTCATTTTGCCGCCCACGACACAAATTTGCCGGCTATATACACTTATATATTTTGTTAGCCTTCTCCTCACGTGGTGCATATGTGACTTCTCTTTCGACATCAAGTTCCAACTAGACACTCCAAATCTGTCATTGTAGAAAATAAATCTTGTCACCTGGAGATATGGTATTGAATGCAATAAACTGCTCTAATGCGTTTTAAAAATGCTTAGTTTTTACTGTTATATATATATATATATATATATATATATATATATATATATATATAATGGGATTGATATTTATCTCAAGCTCGTTAACTTGACTTACATATTTATCATCACGATCCGTACAATCATAGATTGCCTAATTTAATAAATCTTCATTTCAATACTAATTCCACAGTTGGCGTGGTGTCTGTTTTACAATGACAGATTGGGTCTGGCTAGGTGTATCTGTGGGTTGAAATAGATGCTACGTAGGCTCCACCTGAAGGAATGTCTAACCAAAACACAAATTAGTATATAATTGAAAACTGTGTGTAATAGGTGGTAAAACGGAGTAGTGGATAGTCCCAAACTCTGATACAAATGTGCGCTGATTAGACCTGTACGCGGAAAACTTCAGGACAGTACTTTACGAGTTACAAATAAGGACTCAACCAGTGTACTGGATAAATTTCCTTTGCTACCCCATACAATGCTTAGTTTATACTGCCATATATATATATATATATATATATATATATATATATATATATATATATATCGAGAAATAGATTGTTTTTTTTTGTCTCGTTTTCTCAAATATGATATATTTTATAGTACTCGAGTAGGTGCGAATAAGTCTGAGCTGTAGGTATATTCATCAGGCGCTGAAAATCGCCTCTGTTCAAACATTGCTTAAGGTATTATTAGCAAAACTGGGCCAAAAATAAATACATTTGGACAGATCGACAGATAATAAACAGATGTGCTGTGAAGCAAAAAAAAGGCCATGTGCTTCGCAAGACTATTGTACCATTGTCACCAAATACGCACATTCGACCAATAGGAAATAAAATACATGAACACAAAAATCATCTGTACTAGAAAAAAACGTGAAAATTTCTCCAACTAAAAAGTGACACAAACAGTCACATCTAGTCACTGACCAACCCTAAAACCCAAGCCGTACCCACATATAGCTTCTCAAATACAATACCAGAAATCTTTTATCCATCCATTTGTAAATGCTTGTACACTCAACGTTTGATCGAAGGTTTTGTGTATTTCGGTTAGGACAAAAATATTGTAAAATTGTTTTGTCGGTGTGCCAGCTTCATATATTCCAATGTCGCGTTTTGCGTACGCGGGTAGTAGCTTTGCACGGACAGTTTCACAAAGATCCGATTGATCACAATTTCCAATTTTGTTTTGTCTTTGATCGGGTTGAGTTTGTATTCGTCCCAATGGAAATGCGGTTCTATCACATCTTTGTTTACTGGTCAGTAAACAAAGATGTGATAGAACCGCATTTCCATTGGGACGAATAAAAACTCAACCCGATCAAAGACAAAACAAAATTGGAAATTGTGATCAATCGGATCTTTGTGAAACTGTCCGTGCAAAGCTACTACCCGCGTACGCAAAACGCGGCATTGGAATATATGACAAAAATATTTTGATACAACCGGCCTGAAAATATGCATTAATAAGTTTTACTTTCATCAATTCAATGATTAATGATATATATATATATATATATATATATATATAATTAGGAAGAAAGAACACATTAATAACAAAGTGGATTTATGAAGCCCTTTATATAAAACAACAAGCACCTGACCTTAATATTCAAAAGTTTCATCAACATGATATTCTAATCGACTGGCCAAGAATAAAAAAATTCAACAACAATCTACTAGTATCCAGTCAAGACCAAACAGGCCCTCGATTAGAATCAACAAACATACAATCGGATTGGCAACAAACTGAAGTGGAAATAACAGAGGCGCAAACGGAGACAGAAGTTTCCAAACAATATGAGCGTTCAACACTGCAATCCACACTGGCGCTGTTACCATGTGCAAAATACAAATTTGCGCAACAAGGTGAAACGATCAACTACACTGCGAGAAATAGCACTCGTACATGTAACAGTGAACAATGCGCACAAATGTTTAATTCTCAAGCCATCAAAACAATAATGACCAGATCTCAGACATTGCTGTGCAATACTGCGAGAATGACCTTTACATGCAAACATGCACACACACAAATCCAAACGCATACACACTTACCAACCAGCCAATACACGAAACAAGTAAAAGCGAGTCAGATTTGTTACCACTAGCATAATCAATTGAAAACCCAAAATGTATATATATATATATGTATGATTGTATAGCGATGATTAGTATTCACGAAATAAATGGCCTTTATCCACTTTGTTATTAATGTGTTCTTTCTTCCTTATTTGAAATATACTGTGTATAATTAAAATGCATGGACATTATAAAGTATATATATATATATATATATATATATATATATATATATATATATATATATATATCATTTAGTCGAGTTTCGATCCCTGCTTCCAACAGCCTTGGCTATTTATTGTAAGATGCCTGGTAGGTTATTTTGTTTTTGTTATAATAATTTTTACTTATAATTTTTATATAATAAAATCATGGCATAACTGTCCTTTGATGTATATGTTTAAAATTACTTTTATACTTGATTTTTATATATTAGGTACTTGTCTAATCAACTGTCAGTCCTACCTGTTGCTATGAGCTTTGAGCTGAATCACTAAATGACTGTAGTTGCTACCGTAGGCTATGCGGTTATCAGCCTCCATTCTGAAACTGTTCAAGTCCGTTGTGCAACTGCAAGGAAGTTTTCTTGCCCTCCTCTTTTCTGAACGCTACTCAGCATCGTCTACGAAGTGTACAAAATTGGTATCAATATAGTGTACTGTGACTCAATTTTTGTTTGGATTGACTGCCAACCGAAAAGCGTGTCATTTATTGCAGAACATCTTAATGATGCCTTTTGTTGTATTTATGATATTTTGTCACTTTAAACGCAGTCTTTCGCCTGGCTGAAGCTTTTAATTGTACTTTTTCGCTGTTAAATAAGTCTCTATTTCCCTATGGATTACCATGCACTATGACAAATCAAGACCTGCGCTCATGGAGGATCTTGACTTACTACTATGCTTCTGGTGCATAATCGATTCTCGATGTGTCGAGTTTTTCTTCGTACGTGATAATCAGTATCATCATGATGAGCAGGCCTTGTGTTAAACTTAAAACAAACTGTTGATATGCTTTCTAGCTGGTGAATTTAGCCAACTTCAATTGTGGTTTGCTAAAATGCGATTTCATGTTGCATTTTGTAGAATTTGATTATAATTTCTATCAGTGATGGTGACTACCTCAAATAACGACACATATGTCTTTGAAGTTTATATAATTTTCACATTAAATAATAGCACGCTTTTTCTTACATTCGCAATTTTCCAAACTACAACGTGCCAGATTGCGTGATAATATCGGTCACTTCGCCTTTCAGAGCTTCTGAGAAGCATTTTAAAATGGTTAAAACTTTATTATCGTTAATTTGTTTTCTACTAATATATCTGATATTAAATTTATTAAAAGAAACACGCCATAAATTCCGAGCAGACTTTGTTTTAAAATTAATTATTTCGCAATGTTTGTTATTGTTCCCTTATGCATTATTACGCAATCGCTGCTTCTTTATAATTTACCCTTCCTGGAGGACCCAGAATCAGAGCTTAACAATAAAGGGCTTCAGTAATTCCCGTTGGTCGGCGGGGAGATTATGATTCCATCAATTTTCTAACCCTTAGGCGAGCGAAGTTATGGTAATTCCTGCCTTAATAACTCGAGTTGCTGGTGAAATTCCTTTGCTACATTTCCCAATAATAGATCAGAAGACATGATGAATAATTTATGATTCGTCATTACTTGAACGTAGAATGCCAATGATACGGAAAAGTTTATTTATTTATACCTTATCACTCTTGCATACCATGATGTTCAATAACGATAAAGGTATCCCAGAGCCATTACTGTTACTACGCTAAAAATCCAACAATGAACTGTTGACTATCAAGACAGGTTTTCTTTAAAAGCAAAATATATTTTGATGTGTAAGCCGAAAATTAACATATAAAAAATTAATTGAGTGGTCTCTATGCAATTCGCTCTCTCTCCTATTCTAGACACCTGGTGACCTAGATAACCCAGGAATTCTATATATTAAAGTACATCCAATTTTTATATATACTTATAAATATGGAAACCGAGTTGCGCAATATATAATAATTATACTATGATGGTTAAAAATAAAGCATAAAATATAACTAGTTGGTTTCTGGGCGACCTAATCAATAAACGAATAAAATATATACATATAATACAAGTCAAATAGGACAGATAATTCAAATTATAACGCAATTTTCCTACAAAACTATCTAGGTGGTCTCTTAACTCATGACATGTTCAAATAAAAGCTCCAAATTTATAGACAAGTTATCTTGAATTTCAAGAACAATACAAAATATTTGCTAATTTTGTTATGTCCTCAGTTGGCGTACTAATTCATGGCGTGTTTTAAATAAATCACCCGAGTTTGAACACATTACATGATGATGATTTATTCAATAATTCAGTGCTTCTCATCAATAACCAAATAATTCTAACAAATGAGCATTAACTCTATGAGTATTCTTACTTATACCAAATGCCCTTTCCTCGGACTCTTGACTATTGTACTTTACTTTTGTTTTCATTTCCCAATCTTCCACATCGCTGCTGTTCAATTCTTGTTGTCTTCCGTGTTCGAATTTCGAATAAATGTGACTCTGTACTGAATTTCTTTTTGGGTTCATCGTCTATGAGCCTAAAGTTGTTCTCTTTACAAGAGTTGAAATCTTCAGACAAAGCAGTTGTATTTTTAGCGATAAAAAGTAGACGAATATATTGAGAGAGACATGTTTCGCTCATGTTGTGCTTTATTTAGTTAATCTATTTGAGTATTTTCCGCTGGTTGATGTAGAAATTGAGGCTTTGCTAAGTATTTAACTTATTCAATTGGCTTATCGCAAAAAGTGAAACGGGATTTAAAGTAAGGAATGCTTTTGATCGTCAAAAACATTATTTGTTGTCGGGATTGAGCTGCTAGCAAAATTGAATCATCTACGATATGTCTCCGACAGACTCGGAAATCTCAAGTCCAATTCGTATACTTCGCTCAGCGGACCTGCTCCGGCTAATGACTGGAGAAACGAAGCCATTCGTTGGCGCTTCAAAAATTAATGTACTGTGTGGATGACGTTTTTCTTCTTTAAATGGATGATTTGTGAGTGCATCTTTTTATGTGTATGTGAGCGTGTTTGTGTGCGTGTAGTGGTCATATCCATTGTATTGCAGAATGGTGCTTGAGTTCTTGTCTTTTTTGTATTGATTTACAAATTTTTCCCCTTATATATATATATATATATATATATATATATATATATATATATATATATATATATATGGGTGTGTGCAGTGTGCCGGATTTCTATCCTCGTAAAGTGAACGGTTGTGTGTAAAGTTGTCTATTTTTTTCTTTGATGTGCACATGTCGATGAGACTGCGCTCTCCTTTCGCCCTACATTTCTTGACGAAATTTCTAATAGATTGTGCGCATAGAGCCGACTCCTATTGACGAGTAGGTAGCTAACATGACGTCTTGTTGATGCTAGCTTAAGCATAACCCTGTGTTTCTACATTTACCTACTTGTGACTTCTATGCCTGATTCGTAGCTAAGCAATGTTTTGTTGCTTCACTGGAGTGCTACTTTTTGTTGGCTTTTCAAATATGGCACTAGTTTAAGTCAGAACATGTACTTGTCGGTAAATTTTGGCATCACTTTGTCGTGTCTGTATGTGAAACTCATTTTTGAAATGACAACATTGGCCTTGTTCCGATGGTTAAGAAGTAAACCAGTTGAGTGATAGTCGAGACTCTGCGTTTAGGTCGCAGACTACTTTGTAGGCTTAGTTTCGAATTTCAATGATAATAAATTTGTATTTCGCACATAGCAACAAGTTAGTCTAAACTGGACCAGAAGGATATGTCAAAATCCCCATAAATTCACAAATGTACACATTCATTTCGTGCTGACCAGAAACTAATCAGTAGGAACCATCACTACGCCCCATACCCATTATATATTTAGTCAAGAAATGTAAGTTGGTTGGGCGGTTCAATCTCATATTTATGTATGTAAAATCAGTAGTATATACATAGGCGGCTCATTGCGAGCAGTATATTATGCCAGTTTTTAATAAAAACTAGTTTGTGTACTATTGTAAGCTCGCTAATTTGAGATTACCACATTGCCACATTCGTAAGGCATAATTCGGAAAATCTCTATATTAGATACTGCCTGTTGCGAAGAACTTTTATATATGCAGTTAAGTATTAGGTGTTGCGCACCTTGTAACAAATTAGTTCAATAATGACCAGAAGGATAAACAAAAGACAGCATGAGCGGAAAGTATAATCTCGTGCACATTCGTTTCGTGCTTACTGGCGATTCACCAGTAGGAGCCGGTATTACGCCCTTTACCCACTATATATTTTGGTGAGAAATGTGGGAAAATAGGACAGTACAATCTCTTAGATGAATGTGTAAACCTGCAGAAGTAAAGCTAACATCATATAAAGTCTCGACAATGCGATTTCGACGCTAACTCGGTGTTGCGCACCTAGTAACAAATTAATTCAATTATGACCAGAAGGATAAACGAAAGACAATGAACAAAAAGTATAATCTCCTTCATATTCATTTCGTGCTTACTGGCAACTCATTAGTTTGAGCCGGTATGACGCCCTTTACCTACTGTATTGGGTAAGGAATGTTGTACCGTCAAATTTTCCCACATTCCTCACCCAAATGGGCGCAATACCGCCTCCTACTGATGAGTCCCTTGTCATAATTGAACTAATTTGTTACTAGGTACGTAACACCTAATACATGTGCTTAGAAAGTGCATAACGCGATCGGGAAATTGAAGCGCAATTTACCAAGCTTGTATTCCTTCCTATGAAACCACACCAGCGAAAGAAGACTATCAGGAGTGGGGTTCGAACCCACGCCTACAAAGTAGACTGCGACCTGAACGCAGCGCCTTAGACCGCTCGGCCATCCTGACACGCGTTCAATGTAAAACGCTTTCTATCTCTTTTTGTTAAGCGAAATTTTATTCCTACTAAAGTTATTTTTATTCTATTATGTCATATAAAGGAAATAACTTTCCCATAGTGTATTCTGCCAATCCACACGGAAGTAGACTACAAATTTGACATGTGATATTTTCTCGGCTGTCATATTTAAAGATATTAAAACACAAATATTAAATTAATATACAAAACCGGCCGCTAATTTTTTGAACATAAACACCCCCATTCGACGACTCATTTTGTGCCATTTTCGGCCGCGTCGTTCAAGCATACATCTTTTCAATGGCTTCTTTGCATATTGGCAACTGGGACATGACAAACTGACCTTCCCGTCTCGCAAGTTATTGCTTCGGCACCGCAAATACAAGACTGTTTGCTTTGTTTTTCATACTCCTTTAAGTAGACTTAATTGCACTTGGCTAAAATGTTTTTACACATGTCGATTTTATTACTCTGTATTTCACCTCATCCCTCGCTCAAATTCAGAAATATAATTTGGAATCTATTGGTTTCAATTACTCGGTATTCATCATATTTCACCTCGCTCGATATTAATATTTTCATAGATGTAGTAAAAATCCAGCAATATCTTCTGCAGGGAATGGACTGGAAGGAAAAATGAGGCAATGTATGTACCAAATGAGGAATGTGCTTAGCAAGTGCATAACGCGATCGGGAAATTGAAGCGCAATTTAACAAGCTTGTATTCCTTCCTATGAAACCACACCAGCGAAAGAAAACTGTCAGGAGTGGGATTCGAACCCACGCCTACAAAGTAGACTGCGACCTGAACGCAGCGCCTTAGACCGCTCGGCCATCCTGACACGCGTTCATTGTAAAACGCTTTCTATCTCTTTTTGTTAAGCGACATTTTATTCGTACCAAAGTTATTTTTATTCTATTATGTCATATAAAGGAAATAACTTTCCTATAGCGTATTCTGCCAATTCACACGGAAGTAGACTACAAATTTGACATGTGATATTTTCTCAGCTGTCATATTTAAAGATATTAAAACACAAATATTAAATTAATATACAAAACCGGCCGCTAATTTTCTGAACATAAACACCCCCATTCGACGACTCATTTTGTGCCATTTTCGGCTGCATCGTTCAAGCATACATCTTTTCAATGGCTTCTTTGCATATTGGCAACTGGGACATGACAAACTGACCTTTCCGTCTCGCAAGTTATTGCTTCGGCACCGCAAATATAAGACTGTTTGCTTTGTTTTTCAAACTCTTTTAAGTAGACTTAATTGCACTTGGCTAAAATGTTTTTACACATGTCGATTTTATTACTCTGTATTTCACCTCATCCCTCGCTCAAATTCAGAAATATAATTTGGAATCTATTGGTTTCAATTACTTGGTATTCATCATATTTCACCTCGCTCGATATTAATATTTTCATAGATGTAGTAAAAATCCAGCAATATCTTCTGCAGGGAATGGACTGGAAGGAAAAATGAGGCAATGTATGTACCAAATGAGGAATGTGCTTAGCAAGTGCATAACGCGATCGGGAAATTGAAGCGCAATTTAACAAGCTTGTATTCCTTCCTATGAAACCACACCAGCGAAAGAAAACTGTCAGGAGTGGGATTCGAACCCACGCCTACAAAGTAGACTGCGACCTGAACGCAGCGCCTTAGACCGCTCGGCCATCCTGACACGCGTTCATTGTAAAACGCTTTCTATCTCTTTTTGTTAAGCGACATTTTATTCGTACCAAAGTTATTTTTATTCTATTATGTCATATAAAGGAAATAACTTTCCTATAGCGTATTCTGCCAATTCACACGGAAGTAGACTACAAATTTGACATGTGATATTTTCTCAGCTGTCATATTTAAAGATATTAAAACACAAATATTAAATTAATATACAAAACCGGCCGCTAATTTTCTGAACATAAACACCCCCATTCGACGACTCATTTTGTGCCATTTTCGGCTGCATCGTTCAAGCATACATCTTTTCAATGGCTTCTTTGCATATTGGCAACTGGGACATGACAAACTGACCTTTCCGTCTCGCAAGTTATTGCTTCGGCACCGCAAATATAAGACTGTTTGCTTTGTTTTTCAAACTCTTTTAAGTAGACTTAATTGCACTTGGCTAAAATGTTTTTACACATGTCGATTTTATTACTCTGTATTTCACCTCATCCCTCGCTCAAATTCAGAAATATAATTTGGAATCTATTGGTTTCAATTACTTGGTATTCATCATATTTCACCTCGCTCGATATTAATATTTTCATAGATGTAGTAAAAATCCAGCAATATCTTCTGCAGGGAATGGACTGGAAGGAAAAATGAGGCAATGTATGTACCAAATGAGGAATGTGCTTAGCAAGTGCATAACGCGATCGGGAAATTGAAGCGCAATTTAACAAGCTTGTATTCCTTCCTATGAAACCACACCAGCGAAAGAAAACTGTCAGGAGTGGGATTCGAACCCACGCCTACAAAGTAGACTGCGACCTGAACGCAGCGCCTTAGACCGCTCGGCCATCCTGACACGCGTTCATTGTAAAACGCTTTCTATCTCTTTTTGTTAAGCGACATTTTATTCGTACCAAAGTTATTTTTATTCTATTATGTCATATAAAGGAAATAACTTTCCTATAGCGTATTCTGCCAATTCACACGGAAGTAGACTACAAATTTGACATGTGATATTTTCTCAGCTGTCATATTTAAAGATATTAAAACACAAATATTAAATTAATATACAAAACCGGCCGCTAATTTTCTGAACATAAACACCCCCATTCGACGACTCATTTTGTGCCATTTTCGGCTGCATCGTTCAAGCATACATCTTTTCAATGGCTTCTTTGCATATTGGCAACTGGGACATGACAAACTGACCTTTCCGTCTCGCAAGTTATTGCTTCGGCACCGCAAATATAAGACTGTTTGCTTTGTTTTTCAAACTCTTTTAAGTAGACTTAATTGCACTTGGCTAAAATGTTTTTACACATGTCGATTTTATTACTCTGTATTTCACCTCATCCCTCGCTCAAATTCAGAAATATAATTTGGAATCTATTGGTTTCAATTACTTGGTATTCATCATATTTCACCTCGCTCGATATTAATATTTTCATAGATGTAGTAAAAATCCAGCAATATCTTCTGCAGGGAATGGACTGGAAGGAAAAATGAGGCAATGTATGTACCAAATGAGGAATGTGCTTAGCAAGTGCATAACGCGATCGGGAAATTGAAGCGCAATTTAACAAGCTTGTATTCCTTCCTATGAAACCACACCAGCGAAAGAAAACTGTCAGGAGTGGGATTCGAACCCACGCCTACAAAGTAGACTGCGACCTGAACGCAGCGCCTTAGACCGCTCGGCCATCCTGACACGCGTTCATTGTAAAACGCTTTCTATCTCTTTTTGTTAAGCGACATTTTATTCGTACCAAAGTTATTTTTATTCTATTATGTCATATAAAGGAAATAACTTTCCTATAGCGTATTCTGCCAATTCACACGGAAGTAGACTACAAATTTGACATGTGATATTTTCTCAGCTGTCATATTTAAAGATATTAAAACACAAATATTAAATTAATATACAAAACCGGCCGCTAATTTTCTGAACATAAACACCCCCATTCGACGACTCATTTTGTGCCATTTTCGGCTGCATCGTTCAAGCATACATCTTTTCAATGGCTTCTTTGCATATTGGCAACTGGGACATGACAAACTGACCTTTCCGTCTCGCAAGTTATTGCTTCGGCACCGCAAATATAAGACTGTTTGCTTTGTTTTTCAAACTCTTTTAAGTAGACTTAATTGCACTTGGCTAAAATGTTTTTACACATGTCGATTTTATTACTCTGTATTTCACCTCATCCCTCGCTCAAATTCAGAAATATAATTTGGAATCTATTGGTTTCAATTACTTGGTATTCATCATATTTCACCTCGCTCGATATTAATATTTTCATAGATGTAGTAAAAATCCAGCAATATCTTCTGCAGGGAATGGACTGGAAGGAAAAATGAGGCAATGTATGTACCAAATGAGGAATGTGCTTAGCAAGTGCATAACGCGATCGGGAAATTGAAGCGCAATTTAACAAGCTTGTATTCCTTCCTATGAAACCACACCAGCGAAAGAAAACTGTCAGGAGTGGGATTCGAACCCACGCCTACAAAGTAGACTGCGACCTGAACGCAGCGCCTTAGACCGCTCGGCCATCCTGACACGCGTTCATTGTAAAACGCTTTCTATCTCTTTTTGTTAAGCGACATTTTATTCGTACCAAAGTTATTTTTATTCTATTATGTCATATAAAGGAAATAACTTTCCTATAGCGTATTCTGCCAATTCACACGGAAGTAGACTACAAATTTGACATGTGATATTTTCTCAGCTGTCATATTTAAAGATATTAAAACACAAATATTAAATTAATATACAAAACCGGCCGCTAATTTTCTGAACATAAACACCCCCATTCGACGACTCATTTTGTGCCATTTTCGGCTGCATCGTTCAAGCATACATCTTTTCAATGGCTTCTTTGCATATTGGCAACTGGGACATGACAAACTGACCTTTCCGTCTCGCAAGTTATTGCTTCGGCACCGCAAATATAAGACTGTTTGCTTTGTTTTTCAAACTCTTTTAAGTAGACTTAATTGCACTTGGCTAAAATGTTTTTACACATGTCGATTTTATTACTCTGTATTTCACCTCATCCCTCGCTCAAATTCAGAAATATAATTTGGAATCTATTGGTTTCAATTACTTGGTATTCATCATATTTCACCTCGCTCGATATTAATATTTTCATAGATGTAGTAAAAATCCAGCAATATCTTCTGCAGGGAATGGACTGGAAGGAAAAATGAGGCAATGTATGTACCAAATGAGGAATGTGCTTAGCAAGTGCATAACGCGATCGGGAAATTGAAGCGCAATTTAACAAGCTTGTATTCCTTCCTATGAAACCACACCAGCGAAAGAAAACTGTCAGGAGTGGGATTCGAACCCACGCCTACAAAGTAGACTGCGACCTGAACGCAGCGCCTTAGACCGCTCGGCCATCCTGACACGCGTTCATTGTAAAACGCTTTCTATCTCTTTTTGTTAAGCGACATTTTATTCGTACCAAAGTTATTTTTATTCTATTATGTCATATAAAGGAAATAACTTTCCTATAGCGTATTCTGCCAATTCACACGGAAGTAGACTACAAATTTGACATGTGATATTTTCTCAGCTGTCATATTTAAAGATATTAAAACACAAATATTAAATTAATATACAAAACCGGCCGCTAATTTTCTGAACATAAACACCCCCATTCGACGACTCATTTTGTGCCATTTTCGGCTGCATCGTTCAAGCATACATCTTTTCAATGGCTTCTTTGCATATTGGCAACTGGGACATGACAAACTGACCTTTCCGTCTCGCAAGTTATTGCTTCGGCACCGCAAATATAAGACTGTTTGCTTTGTTTTTCAAACTCTTTTAAGTAGACTTAATTGCACTTGGCTAAAATGTTTTTACACATGTCGATTTTATTACTCTGTATTTCACCTCATCCCTCGCTCAAATTCAGAAATATAATTTGGAATCTATTGGTTTCAATTACTTGGTATTCATCATATTTCACCTCGCTCGATATTAATATTTTCATAGATGTAGTAAAAATCCAGCAATATCTTCTGCAGGGAATGGACTGGAAGGAAAAATGAGGCAATGTATGTACCAAATGAGGAATGTGCTTAGCAAGTGCATAACGCGATCGGGAAATTGAAGCGCAATTTAACAAGCTTGTATTCCTTCCTATGAAACCACACCAGCGAAAGAAAACTGTCAGGAGTGGGATTCGAACCCACGCCTACAAAGTAGACTGCGACCTGAACGCAGCGCCTTAGACCGCTCGGCCATCCTGACACGCGTTCATTGTAAAACGCTTTCTATCTCTTTTTGTTAAGCGACATTTTATTCGTACCAAAGTTATTTTTATTCTATTATGTCATATAAAGGAAATAACTTTCCTATAGCGTATTCTGCCAATTCACACGGAAGTAGACTACAAATTTGACATGTGATATTTTCTCAGCTGTCATATTTAAAGATATTAAAACACAAATATTAAATTAATATACAAAACCGGCCGCTAATTTTCTGAACATAAACACCCCCATTCGACGACTCATTTTGTGCCATTTTCGGCTGCATCGTTCAAGCATACATCTTTTCAATGGCTTCTTTGCATATTGGCAACTGGGACATGACAAACTGACCTATCCGTCTCGCAAGTTATTGCTTCGGCACCGCAAATATAAGACTGTTTGCTTTGTTTTTCAAACTCTTTTAAGTAGACTTAATTGCACTTGGCTAAAATGTTTTTACACATGTCGATTTTATTACTCTGTATTTCACCTCATCCCTCGCTCAAATTCAGAAATATAATTTGGAATCTATTGGTTTCAATTACTTGGTATTCATCATATTTCACCTCGCTCGATATTAATATTTTCATAGATGTAGTAAAAATCCAGCAATATCTTCTGCAGGGAATGGACTGGAAGGAAAAATGAGGCAATGTATGTACCAAATGAGGAATGTGCTTAGCAAGTGCATAACGCGATCGGGAAATTGAAGCGCAATTTAACAAGCTTGTATTCCTTCCTATGAAACCACACCAGCGAAAGAAAACTGTCAGGAGTGGGATTCGAACCCACGCCTACAAAGTAGACTGCGACCTGAACGCAGCGCCTTAGACCGCTCGGCCATCCTGACACGCGTTCATTGTAAAACGCTTTCTATCTCTTTTTGTTAAGCGACATTTTATTCGTACCAAAGTTATTTTTATTCTATTATGTCATATAAAGGAAATAACTTTCCTATAGCGTATTCTGCCAATTCACACGGAAGTAGACTACAAATTTGACATGTGATATTTTCTCAGCTGTCATATTTAAAGATATTAAAACACAAATATTAAATTAATATACAAAACCGGCCGCTAATTTTCTGAACATAAACACCCCCATTCGACGACTCATTTTGTGCCATTTTCGGCTGCATCGTTCAAGCATACATCTTTTCAATGGCTTCTTTGCATATTGGCAACTGGGACATGACAAACTGACCTTTCCGTCTCGCAAGTTATTGCTTCGGCACCGCAAATATAAGACTGTTTGCTTTGTTTTTCAAACTCTTTTAAGTAGACTTAATTGCACTTGGCTAAAATGTTTTTACACATGTCGATTTTATTACTCTGTATTTCACCTCATCCCTCGCTCAAATTCAGAAATATAATTTGGAATCTATTGGTTTCAATTACTTGGTATTCATCATATTTCACCTCGCTCGATATTAATATTTTCATAGATGTAGTAAAAATCCAGCAATATCTTCTGCAGGGAATGGACTGGAAGGAAAAATGAGGCAATGTATGTACCAAATGAGGAATGTGCTTAGCAAGTGCATAACGCGATCGGGAAATTGAAGCGCAATTTAACAAGCTTGTATTCCTTCCTATGAAACCACACCAGCGAAAGAAAACTGTCAGGAGTGGGATTCGAACCCACGCCTACAAAGTAGACTGCGACCTGAACGCAGCGCCTTAGACCGCTCGGCCATCCTGACACGCGTTCATTGTAAAACGCTTTCTATCTCTTTTTGTTAAGCGACATTTTATTCGTACCAAAGTTATTTTTATTCTATTATGTCATATAAAGGAAATAACTTTCCTATAGCGTATTCTGCCAATTCACACGGAAGTAGACTACAAATTTGACATGTGATATTTTCTCAGCTGTCATATTTAAAGATATTAAAACACAAATATTAAATTAATATACAAAACCGGCCGCTAATTTTCTGAACATAAACACCCCCATTCGACGACTCATTTTGTGCCATTTTCGGCTGCATCGTTCAAGCATACATCTTTTCAATGGCTTCTTTGCATATTGGCAACTGGGACATGACAAACTGACCTTTCCGTCTCGCAAGTTATTGCTTCGGCACCGCAAATATAAGACTGTTTGCTTTGTTTTTCAAACTCTTTTAAGTAGACTTAATTGCACTTGGCTAAAATGTTTTTACACATGTCGATTTTATTACTCTGTATTTCACCTCATCCCTCGCTCAAATTCAGAAATATAATTTGGAATCTATTGGTTTCAATTACTTGGTATTCATCATATTTCACCTCGCTCGATATTAATATTTTCATAGATGTAGTAAAAATCCAGCAATATCTTCTGCAGGGAATGGACTGGAAGGAAAAATGAGGCAATGTATGTACCAAATGAGGAATGTGCTTAGCAAGTGCATAACGCGATCGGGAAATTGAAGCGCAATTTAACAAGCTTGTATTCCTTCCTATGAAACCACACCAGCGAAAGAAAACTGTCAGGAGTGGGATTCGAACCCACGCCTACAAAGTAGACTGCGACCTGAACGCAGCGCCTTAGACCGCTCGGCCATCCTGACACGCGTTCATTGTAAAACGCTTTCTATCTCTTTTTGTTAAGCGACATTTTATTCGTACCAAAGTTATTTTTATTCTATTATGTCATATAAAGGAAATAACTTTCCTATAGCGTATTCTGCCAATTCACACGGAAGTAGACTACAAATTTGACATGTGATATTTTCTCAGCTGTCATATTTAAAGATATTAAAACACAAATATTAAATTAATATACAAAACCGGCCGCTAATTTTCTGAACATAAACACCCCCATTCGACGACTCATTTTGTGCCATTTTCGGCTGCATCGTTCAAGCATACATCTTTTCAATGGCTTCTTTGCATATTGGCAACTGGGACATGACAAACTGACCTTTCCGTCTCGCAAGTTATTGCTTCGGCACCGCAAATATAAGACTGTTTGCTTTGTTTTTCAAACTCTTTTAAGTAGACTTAATTGCACTTGGCTAAAATGTTTTTACACATGTCGATTTTATTACTCTGTATTTCACCTCATCCCTCGCTCAAATTCAGAAATATAATTTGGAATCTATTGGTTTCAATTACTTGGTATTCATCATATTTCACCTCGCTCGATATTAATATTTTCATAGATGTAGTAAAAATCCAGCAATATCTTCTGCAGGGAATGGACTGGAAGGAAAAATGAGGCAATGTATGTACCAAATGAGGAATGTGCTTAGCAAGTGCATAACGCGATCGGGAAATTGAAGCGCAATTTAACAAGCTTGTATTCCTTCCTATGAAACCACACCAGCGAAAGAAAACTGTCAGGAGTGGGATTCGAACCCACGCCTACAAAGTAGACTGCGACCTGAACGCAGCGCCTTAGACCGCTCGGCCATCCTGACACGCGTTCATTGTAAAACGCTTTCTATCTCTTTTTGTTAAGCGACATTTTATTCGTACCAAAGTTATTTTTATTCTATTATGTCATATAAAGGAAATAACTTTCCTATAGCGTATTCTGCCAATTCACACGGAAGTAGACTACAAATTTGACATGTGATATTTTCTCAGCTGTCATATTTAAAGATATTAAAACACAAATATTAAATTAATATACAAAACCGGCCGCTAATTTTCTGAACATAAACACCCCCATTCGACGACTCATTTTGTGCCATTTTCGGCTGCATCGTTCAAGCATACATCTTTTCAATGGCTTCTTTGCATATTGGCAACTGGGACATGACAAACTGACCTTTCCGTCTCGCAAGTTATTGCTTCGGCACCGCAAATATAAGACTGTTTGCTTTGTTTTTCAAACTCTTTTAAGTAGACTTAATTGCACTTGGCTAAAATGTTTTTACACATGTCGATTTTATTACTCTGTATTTCACCTCATCCCTCGCTCAAATTCAGAAATATAATTTGGAATCTATTGGTTTCAATTACTTGGTATTCATCATATTTCACCTCGCTCGATATTAATATTTTCATAGATGTAGTAAAAATCCAGCAATATCTTCTGCAGGGAATGGACTGGAAGGAAAAATGAGGCAATGTATGTACCAAATGAGGAATGTGCTTAGCAAGTGCATAACGCGATCGGGAAATTGAAGCGCAATTTAACAAGCTTGTATTCCTTCCTATGAAACCACACCAGCGAAAGAAAACTGTCAGGAGTGGGATTCGAACCCACGCCTACAAAGTAGACTGCGACCTGAACGCAGCGCCTTAGACCGCTCGGCCATCCTGACACGCGTTCATTGTAAAACGCTTTCTATCTCTTTTTGTTAAGCGACATTTTATTCGTACCAAAGTTATTTTTATTCTATTATGTCATATAAAGGAAATAACTTTCCTATAGCGTATTCTGCCAATTCACACGGAAGTAGACTACAAATTTGACATGTGATATTTTCTCAGCTGTCATATTTAAAGATATTAAAACACAAATATTAAATTAATATACAAAACCGGCCGCTAATTTTCTGAACATAAACACCCCCATTCGACGACTCATTTTGTGCCATTTTCGGCTGCATCGTTCAAGCATACATCTTTTCAATGGCTTCTTTGCATATTGGCAACTGGGACATGACAAACTGACCTTTCCGTCTCGCAAGTTATTGCTTCGGCACCGCAAATATAAGACTGTTTGCTTTGTTTTTCAAACTCTTTTAAGTAGACTTAATTGCACTTGGCTAAAATGTTTTTACACATGTCGATTTTATTACTCTGTATTTCACCTCATCCCTCGCTCAAATTCAGAAATATAATTTGGAATCTATTGGTTTCAATTACTTGGTATTCATCATATTTCACCTCGCTCGATATTAATATTTTCATAGATGTAGTAAAAATCCAGCAATATCTTCTGCAGGGAATGGACTGGAAGGAAAAATGAGGCAATGTATGTACCAAATGAGGAATGTGCTTAGCAAGTGCATAACGCGATCGGGAAATTGAAGCGCAATTTAACAAGCTTGTATTCCTTCCTATGAAACCACACCAGCGAAAGAAAACTGTCAGGAGTGGGATTCGAACCCACGCCTACAAAGTAGACTGCGACCTGAACGCAGCGCCTTAGACCGCTCGGCCATCCTGACACGCGTTCATTGTAAAACGCTTTCTATCTCTTTTTGTTAAGCGACATTTTATTCGTACCAAAGTTATTTTTATTCTATTATGTCATATAAAGGAAATAACTTTCCTATAGCGTATTCTGCCAATTCACACGGAAGTAGACTACAAATTTGACATGTGATATTTTCTCAGCTGTCATATTTAAAGATATTAAAACACAAATATTAAATTAATATACAAAACCGGCCGCTAATTTTCTGAACATAAACACCCCCATTCGACGACTCATTTTGTGCCATTTTCGGCTGCATCGTTCAAGCATACATCTTTTCAATGGCTTCTTTGCATATTGGCAACTGGGACATGACAAACTGACCTTTCCGTCTCGCAAGTTATTGCTTCGGCACCGCAAATATAAGACTGTTTGCTTTGTTTTTCAAACTCTTTTAAGTAGACTTAATTGCACTTGGCTAAAATGTTTTTACACATGTCGATTTTATTACTCTGTATTTCACCTCATCCCTCGCTCAAATTCAGAAATATAATTTGGAATCTATTGGTTTCAATTACTTGGTATTCATCATATTTCACCTCGCTCGATATTAATATTTTCATAGATGTAGTAAAAATCCAGCAATATCTTCTGCAGGGAATGGACTGGAAGGAAAAATGAGGCAATGTATGTACCAAATGAGGAATGTGCTTAGCAAGTGCATAACGCGATCGGGAAATTGAAGCGCAATTTAACAAGCTTGTATTCCTTCCTATGAAACCACACCAGCGAAAGAAAACTGTCAGGAGTGGGATTCGAACCCACGCCTACAAAGTAGACTGCGACCTGAACGCAGCGCCTTAGACCGCTCGGCCATCCTGACACGCGTTCATTGTAAAACGCTTTCTATCTCTTTTTGTTAAGCGACATTTTATTCGTACCAAAGTTATTTTTATTCTATTATGTCATATAAAGGAAATAACTTTCCTATAGCGTATTCTGCCAATTCACACGGAAGTAGACTACAAATTTGACATGTGATATTTTCTCAGCTGTCATATTTAAAGATATTAAAACACAAATATTAAATTAATATACAAAACCGGCCGCTAATTTTCTGAACATAAACACCCCCATTCGACGACTCATTTTGTGCCATTTTCGGCTGCATCGTTCAAGCATACATCTTTTCAATGGCTTCTTTGCATATTGGCAACTGGGACATGACAAACTGACCTTTCCGTCTCGCAAGTTATTGCTTCGGCACCGCAAATATAAGACTGTTTGCTTTGTTTTTCAAACTCTTTTAAGTAGACTTAATTGCACTTGGCTAAAATGTTTTTACACATGTCGATTTTATTACTCTGTATTTCACCTCATCCCTCGCTCAAATTCAGAAATATAATTTGGAATCTATTGGTTTCAATTACTTGGTATTCATCATATTTCACCTCGCTCGATATTAATATTTTCATAGATGTAGTAAAAATCCAGCAATATCTTCTGCAGGGAATGGACTGGAAGGAAAAATGAGGCAATGTATGTACCAAATGAGGAATGTGCTTAGCAAGTGCATAACGCGATCGGGAAATTGAAGCGCAATTTAACAAGCTTGTATTCCTTCCTATGAAACCACACCAGCGAAAGAAAACTGTCAGGAGTGGGATTCGAACCCACGCCTACAAAGTAGACTGCGACCTGAACGCAGCGCCTTAGACCGCTCGGCCATCCTGACACGCGTTCATTGTAAAACGCTTTCTATCTCTTTTTGTTAAGCGACATTTTATTCGTACCAAAGTTATTTTTATTCTATTATGTCATATAAAGGAAATAACTTTCCTATAGCGTATTCTGCCAATTCACACGGAAGTAGACTACAAATTTGACATGTGATATTTTCTCAGCTGTCATATTTAAAGATATTAAAACACAAATATTAAATTAATATACAAAACCGGCCGCTAATTTTCTGAACATAAACACCCCCATTCGACGACTCATTTTGTGCCATTTTCGGCTGCATCGTTCAAGCATACATCTTTTCAATGGCTTCTTTGCATATTGGCAACTGGGACATGACAAACTGACCTTTCCGTCTCGCAAGTTATTGCTTCGGCACCGCAAATATAAGACTGTTTGCTTTGTTTTTCAAACTCTTTTAAGTAGACTTAATTGCACTTGGCTAAAATGTTTTTACACATGTCGATTTTATTACTCTGTATTTCACCTCATCCCTCGCTCAAATTCAGAAATATAATTTGGAATCTATTGGTTTCAATTACTTGGTATTCATCATATTTCACCTCGCTCGATATTAATATTTTCATAGATGTAGTAAAAATCCAGCAATATCTTCTGCAGGGAATGGACTGGAAGGAAAAATGAGGCAATGTATGTACCAAATGAGGAATGTGCTTAGCAAGTGCATAACGCGATCGGGAAATTGAAGCGCAATTTAACAAGCTTGTATTCCTTCCTATGAAACCACACCAGCGAAAGAAAACTGTCAGGAGTGGGATTCGAACCCACGCCTACAAAGTAGACTGCGACCTGAACGCAGCGCCTTAGACCGCTCGGCCATCCTGACACGCGTTCATTGTAAAACGCTTTCTATCTCTTTTTGTTAAGCGACATTTTATTCGTACCAAAGTTATTTTTATTCTATTATGTCATATAAAGGAAATAACTTTCCTATAGCGTATTCTGCCAATTCACACGGAAGTAGACTACAAATTTGACATGTGATATTTTCTCAGCTGTCATATTTAAAGATATTAAAACACAAATATTAAATTAATATACAAAACCGGCCGCTAATTTTCTGAACATAAACACCCCCATTCGACGACTCATTTTGTGCCATTTTCGGCTGCATCGTTCAAGCATACATCTTTTCAATGGCTTCTTTGCATATTGGCAACTGGGACATGACAAACTGACCTTTCCGTCTCGCAAGTTATTGCTTCGGCACCGCAAATATAAGACTGTTTGCTTTGTTTTTCAAACTCTTTTAAGTAGACTTAATTGCACTTGGCTAAAATGTTTTTACACATGTCGATTTTATTACTCTGTATTTCACCTCATCCCTCGCTCAAATTCAGAAATATAATTTGGAATCTATTGGTTTCAATTACTTGGTATTCATCATATTTCACCTCGCTCGATATTAATATTTTCATAGATGTAGTAAAAATCCAGCAATATCTTCTGCAGGGAATGGACTGGAAGGAAAAATGAGGCAATGTATGTACCAAATGAGGAATGTGCTTAGCAAGTGCATAACGCGATCGGGAAATTGAAGCGCAATTTAACAAGCTTGTATTCCTTCCTATGAAACCACACCAGCGAAAGAAAACTGTCAGGAGTGGGATTCGAACCCACGCCTACAAAGTAGACTGCGACCTGAACGCAGCGCCTTAGACCGCTCGGCCATCCTGACACGCGTTCATTGTAAAACGCTTTCTATCTCTTTTTGTTAAGCGACATTTTATTCGTACCAAAGTTATTTTTATTCTATTATGTCATATAAAGGAAATAACTTTCCTATAGCGTATTCTGCCAATTCACACGGAAGTAGACTACAAATTTGACATGTGATATTTTCTCAGCTGTCATATTTAAAGATATTAAAACACAAATATTAAATTAATATACAAAACCGGCCGCTAATTTTCTGAACATAAACACCCCCATTCGACGACTCATTTTGTGCCATTTTCGGCTGCATCGTTCAAGCATACATCTTTTCAATGGCTTCTTTGCATATTGGCAACTGGGACATGACAAACTGACCTTTCCGTCTCGCAAGTTATTGCTTCGGCACCGCAAATATAAGACTGTTTGCTTTGTTTTTCAAACTCTTTTAAGTAGACTTAATTGCACTTGGCTAAAATGTTTTTACACATGTCGATTTTATTACTCTGTATTTCACCTCATCCCTCGCTCAAATTCAGAAATATAATTTGGAATCTATTGGTTTCAATTACTTGGTATTCATCATATTTCACCTCGCTCGATATTAATATTTTCATAGATGTAGTAAAAATCCAGCAATATCTTCTGCAGGGAATGGACTGGAAGGAAAAATGAGGCAATGTATGTACCAAATGAGGAATGTGCTTAGCAAGTGCATAACGCGATCGGGAAATTGAAGCGCAATTTAACAAGCTTGTATTCCTTCCTATGAAACCACACCAGCGAAAGAAAACTGTCAGGAGTGGGATTCGAACCCACGCCTACAAAGTAGACTGCGACCTGAACGCAGCGCCTTAGACCGCTCGGCCATCCTGACACGCGTTCATTGTAAAACGCTTTCTATCTCTTTTTGTTAAGCGACATTTTATTCGTACCAAAGTTATTTTTATTCTATTATGTCATATAAAGGAAATAACTTTCCTATAGCGTATTCTGCCAATTCACACGGAAGTAGACTACAAATTTGACATGTGATATTTTCTCAGCTGTCATATTTAAAGATATTAAAACACAAATATTAAATTAATATACAAAACCGGCCGCTAATTTTCTGAACATAAACACCCCCATTCGACGACTCATTTTGTGCCATTTTCGGCTGCATCGTTCAAGCATACATCTTTTCAATGGCTTCTTTGCATATTGGCAACTGGGACATGACAAACTGACCTTTCCGTCTCGCAAGTTATTGCTTCGGCACCGCAAATATAAGACTGTTTGCTTTGTTTTTCAAACTCTTTTAAGTAGACTTAATTGCACTTGGCTAAAATGTTTTTACACATGTCGATTTTATTACTCTGTATTTCACCTCATCCCTCGCTCAAATTCAGAAATATAATTTGGAATCTATTGGTTTCAATTACTTGGTATTCATCATATTTCACCTCGCTCGATATTAATATTTTCATAGATGTAGTAAAAATCCAGCAATATCTTCTGCAGGGAATGGACTGGAAGGAAAAATGAGGCAATGTATGTACCAAATGAGGAATGTGCTTAGCAAGTGCATAACGCGATCGGGAAATTGAAGCGCAATTTAACAAGCTTGTATTCCTTCCTATGAAACCACACCAGCGAAAGAAAACTGTCAGGAGTGGGATTCGAACCCACGCCTACAAAGTAGACTGCGACCTGAACGCAGCGCCTTAGACCGCTCGGCCATCCTGACACGCGTTCATTGTAAAACGCTTTCTATCTCTTTTTGTTAAGCGACATTTTATTCGTACCAAAGTTATTTTTATTCTATTATGTCATATAAAGGAAATAACTTTCCTATAGCGTATTCTGCCAATTCACACGGAAGTAGACTACAAATTTGACATGTGATATTTTCTCAGCTGTCATATTTAAAGATATTAAAACACAAATATTAAATTAATATACAAAACCGGCCGCTAATTTTCTGAACATAAACACCCCCATTCGACGACTCATTTTGTGCCATTTTCGGCTGCATCGTTCAAGCATACATCTTTTCAATGGCTTCTTTGCATATTGGCAACTGGGACATGACAAACTGACCTTTCCGTCTCGCAAGTTATTGCTTCGGCACCGCAAATATAAGACTGTTTGCTTTGTTTTTCAAACTCTTTTAAGTAGACTTAATTGCACTTGGCTAAAATGTTTTTACACATGTCGATTTTATTACTCTGTATTTCACCTCATTCCTCGCTCAAATTCAGAAATATAATTTGGAATCTATTGGTTTCAATTACTTGGTATTCATCATATTTCACCTCGCTCGATATTAATATTTTCATAGATGTAGTAAAAATCCAGCAATATCTTCTGCAGGGAATGGACTGGAAGGAAAAATGAGGCAATGTATGTACCAAATGAGGAATGTGCTTAGCAAGTGCATAACGCGATCGGGAAATTGAAGCGCAATTTAACAAGCTTGTATTCCTTCCTATGAAACCACACCAGCGAAAGAAAACTGTCAGGAGTGGGATTCGAACCCACGCCTACAAAGTAGACTGCGACCTGAACGCAGCGCCTTAGACCGCTCGGCCATCCTGACACGCGTTCATTGTAAAACGCTTTCTATCTCTTTTTGTTAAGCGACATTTTATTCGTACCAAAGTTATTTTTATTCTATTATGTCATATAAAGGAAATAACTTTCCTATAGCGTATTCTGCCAATTCACACGGAAGTAGACTACAAATTTGACATGTGATATTTTCTCAGCTGTCATATTTAAAGATATTAAAACACAAATATTAAATTAATATACAAAACCGGCCGCTAATTTTCTGAACATAAACACCCCCATTCAACGACTCATTTTGTGCCATTTTCGGCTGCATCGTTCAAGCATACATCTTTTCAATGGCTTCTTTGCATATTGGCAACTGGGACATGACAAACTGACCTTTCCGTCTCGCAAGTTATTGCTTCGGCACCGCAAATATAAGACTGTTTGCTTTGTTTTTCAAACTCTTTTAAGTAGACTTAATTGCACTTGGCTAAAATGTTTTTACACATGTCGATTTTATTACTCTGTATTTCACCTCATCCCTCGCTCAAATTCAGAAATATAATTTGGAATCTATTGGTTTCAATTACTTGGTATTCATCATATTTCACCTCGCTCGATATTAATATTTTCATAGATGTAGTAAAAATCCAGCAATATCTTCTGCAGGGAATGGACTGGAAGGAAAAATGAGGCAATGTATGTACCAAATGAGGAATGTGCTTAGGCAAGTGCATAACGCGATCGGGAAATTGAAGCGCAATTTAACAAGCTTGTATTCCTTCCTATGAAACCACACCAGCGAAAGAAAACTGTCAGGAGTGGGATTCGAACCCA